>PVJL010006011.1:0-98746 GCA_004026885.1 Lyroderma lyra | reverse complement strand
ATTTACAGAAAAATGTGAAGACAGTACAGAGAATTTATACCCAGTTTCCCCTACTATTAACAACTTCAATTAATATGGTATATTTGTTACAATTAATAAACAAATATGGATACACTATTATTAACTACTATCCATACTTTATTTATTTATTTTTTTTACTTTATTTAAATGTCCCTAGCTCTTACCTAATACTATTTTTCAGTTCCAGGAACCCACTCAGGATACTATATCACATTTAATTGCCATAACTCCTTAGGCGCCTCTTAGCTGTGACAGTTTCTCAGACTTTCCTCATTTTTTATGACCTTCACAATCTTAGGAGTACTGGTGAGGTATTTTGCAGAATGTCCTCCAGTTGGGATTTGTCTGGTATCTTCGTCATGATTAAACTGGTGTTAAGGGCTTTGGAGAGGAAGGCTACAGAAGTAAAGTGCTATTTTCATCCTATCACATCAAAGGTACGTACTATACACATGATTTATCACTGAGGATGTTAACCTTTACCACCTGGCTGAGGTCGTGTTTGTCAGGCTTCTCCAGTATAAACCTGTTCTCTTTTCCCTCTTTCCACATAGTTCTCTTTGAAAGGAAAGCTCTATTTGAAGCCCCTATTTATGGAGTGGAGAATTATGATCTATTTTCTTTAGGTGGAATATTTATATAAATTATTTTGAATTCTTCTGCATGGGCGATTTGTTTCTTCTCCCTTATTTATTTATTTAATCATTTATTTATATCAGTATGATTCACGGATATTCATTATATACTTTGGGTGTAAACCTATACTAACTTTATTTTGTTGTTCAGATTGCTCTAGCTTTGGCCATTAGGAGCTCTTTAGTTGGCTTTTGTGTCCCTTTGTCATAATCATAACCCTATCATTGTGAGTGTGAGTATGTTTGCAGGGGTGTTTAAGCACTACCTTACTTTTCAGCATACACGATACTTCAGGCTCATCACATATATTCCCTGCCTTGATCCTTTCTCCAAGGAGCCTGGTTCCTTTCACTGGAGAATGGTATTAGAAATCAATATCTGAGCATCACATTTAATGAAATATTTTAAAATCTTTTTTATTACCATTTTGTCTATTTCAGAAATTTTAAATTGTTTTTGCTATAGTTTGCTATTATAAGGTTTTGATTTTTATAGTTACAATTTTCAAAAGTTTTTTTAGTCTAAGATATAGTCCTATATTGAATATTAAGCCTTTTATTTCAAGCAAGTAATTTATATACATATTTTATTTCTATATAATTTACTATTAAATCAAGAGTCTAAAATTTTATATTTTTCTACATTGTGCCAATTCAGTCATTCAAGTGATTACTTGGTTAAGTTACGTTAAGTGTCTGTAAACTTTGACTGGTTTTTCTTTTTTAATTTTTGGTGAATTGACTAAATATTTTGACATCTTGTAACTACAAAGTATCTAGAGAAATTGGATAAAATGGCAAATACCATAAGAAAAGATTATGTTTAGTTCCGTGGAAATCATACATTAAAAAATCATTAAGGCAAATCTTTATAAGGTGACCTTTCTGAATAGCTAGATAAACCAGTGGATAATTTTTTTCATTGTAAAATGTATGAAGTACTTGTTATGAAAATAAATAATGGAATTTTAAAAATCTAATACTAGAAGAATAAAAATTTTCAAGGATTATCATTTCTATACAAAATATACTACATTTTTTTCATCTATTTCTTTAAATGCTTTTCATAGAATTTATTTATTTATTTATTTATTTTGGGGTGGTTGCTTGGCTGGGAATCGAACCCAGACCGCGGTATTAAGAATGCCGAAGCCTAACCACTACACCACCAGGGAACCCTTGAATTTATTTTTTTAAGATAGGTTGATGAAAGTTATCCAGTGGGATTCCAAAGCCAGGCAAACCTAGCAAAACAACTCACCAACTATTTGACATTCAGCAAGTCAAACTTTCTGGGTTGTTTTCTCCTCTGTAAAATCAGTTTTAAGATAAATTGGTTGATATAGGTAAGTAATTTTATATACATCTACATGTGTGTATCTACACATGTCAACATATATGTGATATATATATACACACACAAACACACACACATATAAAATATCTAGAGCCCAGTTGATCCAAGTGTTCAATAATAGCTGTCCCTTTCTTATAGTTAATATTATAATTTTCATTCTACATAATTTTTCCAATTTTAAAAAATCAGGAAACCCAGCTTTATTGAGGTATAATTTCACATGATACATGTAAAATGTAATTTTACTTTTTATAACGTTAAAATATTTTCATCACCCTGAAAAGAAATTGCATATCTATTAAGTTACTCTCCATTCTATCCACAGTCCTAGGCAACCACTAATCTTTCTGCCTATTCAATACATTTCCTAGAAATGGAAGCATACAGTGTGTGATCTTTTATGATTCACTTTCACTTAATGTTTTTAAGGATCATCCTTGTGTAGCATGTATCAATACTTCACTCCTTTTTATTGCTGAATAATATTTTATTGTATGGATATACCATTTTTATTATTTATCCATTTATCAGTGGACATTTGGATTGTTTCTACTTTTTGTGTGTTATGAAATAATACTATGAACATTTGTGTACAATTTTTTTTTTGTTTTTTGTTTTTTTTGGTATGTCGGTAGCTCCCTGGCTGGGAATCGAACCCAGACTACAGCGCTGACAGCGCCAGCGCCAAAGCCTTAAGCCACTACACCACCAGGGAACTCCGCGTGTACAAGTTTTTGTAGACATGCTTTAGTTATCTTGGTTATAAACCTAGGAGAACTGCTGAGTCAGGTAACTGATTCGCCCGCGCCCCACCCCCGCCCCCAGGTAACTGATTTTTAACCTTTTGAGCAACTGACAGTCTGCTTTCCAAAGTGGTGGCACTATTTTATATTCCCACTAGTAGTGTATGAGGGTTCCAATTTCACCATATCTTCACTAATATTTATCTCCCTTTTTAATTATAGCCATTCTAGTGGATGTGTAGTATCTCATGGTTTTGATTTGCATTTCCCTGATGGATAATGGTGTTCAGGTGCTATAACTGACCATTTGTTGTTGGTTTTTGCTTCTCACAAAAACTGACAAATCCAGAAACATTTTCAAAACACAGGCTATGTTTTTCAGTGCTAAGGCAATTGTTCTGATGCACTTTTCCTTGCTCTCTGTAACATGCCATGTTCCATGTTTTCATATTTTTGCCCAAGTACTTTACATAAAAAGTTTGACTTGGCTTTGGGCTGACCATCATTGAGCCTAAGCTGAACACAACACACGGAGGCTGAAAAGCTTTCAGAATAATGCTGTAGTTATTCTGTAGATTTTGCTAAAGCAAGTGTTTTTTCTAACTCCTTGAGCTATATATTGTCCTGTATAATCATCATCTGGATTGTGTCCTCTTCTGTGGCACTTTTCTTTCTTTTAAATTCTCCCCTTGCCCAGTCTTTCAGATATCTGCAATCAGAATCATTTGGATTTTGTTGAATCGCTCGTAAAATCCTTTTGTAGAGGAGGACTTGTTGCCTTCTCAAGAATTGCTTTAGCATTAGCATCACTGGGGGTAAATGGGAAGTAGCCATGTTCTCCAGACAGCATAGCTCCCATTCTACATACTTTAATATTAATTTTCTTTAGTAATAGTCAAAGCTTAAACATTTTGCTAATTCATACTAACTTCACCATTCAGTACAAGTTAGTGGAATTTCACTATAGTTAATATGGTTCTTCCATATTAATACTGTAATGGAATATTTTATTTATTAATGAGCTTTTCTCTTTTGCATATCTTAGTGTGTGAATGTCACTTATGCTGCCCAAGGCATTAGAATTATATTATAGTTAGAATGCAAAAATAAAAAGGGTTGCAATATTCAGCTTTTAATATCCAAAGAAGAGGTTTTGAGTTTGCAGCAAGAAAATGCTCCTGAAATCCAGGCTTTGTCAAATGTGCTATTTTCTAAATATTGTAATTTTAGCTTCATGTTGACTTTGTTCATGTAAGTTACCAGGGATAGACAGAATTCAAGATAAGATATGAGGGAAGACCTAGCAACTCGGGAAGATCATAGAGAAGGAGGAGAGGTCAGACCATCCCTTTTGGCCTAGGGGAAATTTGCAGCAAAGAGAAGAGAGGCAGAGGTAGAAAGCAGGACCCAGTCTTGACGATTCCTTTGTAAGCAGAAGCCCTGACAGGAGAGGCGGTACCTTTAATATGTTGTAGAACACTGAAATCAGAGGACTTTTGCTTTTCCCCTTTTGTGGAACCTTAGGAGAAGTGCGTATATGTCCCAGCAATGGCACTTGGTGGAGAGAAATTGTCTAAACCAAAGAGTCTGGTCTCCTGGCTCTCTTGGTCTATGTGCAGTGAGCATGGAATACAGAAGTGTCTGCGTGTTCTGGTGAAGAAAGCAAAGATCCAGAAAGGCCCAGCAGATTAACAAAATCCAGGGGTGAGGAAGAGGCAAATGGTCCAGTGGTGGGTACCTACATAATGACCCACAGTGCAAATGGGACTATGAGCAACCAGCAGTCACAATTCCAGAAACTAGTCTAGGTGCTTAGCTGTAGACCAGTGAGGGTCCACTGAGGTCACCAACTGAACCTAAACCCCCTTCTCACCGCCACTTCCCCCATTCCCACTCCCCTCATATGATGTAATGACAGTGTCTTTGGATTAAGTTAAGTGGAAGGAGAGAAAAATTGTACATAATTACAAGAAATGGACATGCCGCAAAGAGAATGATTAACCACCAAAAACCCAAGTGATAGTGAATCTGTAAATTTAACATTCACTATTAACACTCACTATCCAGTGGGTAAGAAAGAGTAAATCAGTTATGAGGGGAAAAGTTATTAAATTTGCAACCCCATTACAAATAGAAAAGGATTTGAAGATGATAGATGCCTTCCCTTACCTGACTGTGCTGAGAATAGGATGGTTTATGGGGAGCAACTTTGGAAAGTGAGAGCACTCACTGCAGGAATGACACTGGCGGCTGCACGCTCTGACCTGAGTGTGCTGGGATCAGGGCCACACAAGCAGCAGGTACGTCACTGCAGACCAGGAAGAGAGAGCACTGTGGAAAAGCCACGTTCAAGCAAATTACAAGTTGTCAGGTAGAAGAAACTGGGAGTCAAGGGCTGCAGATTCATCTAAGTTGAGGATGGGGATCCAAGTGGCAGCAGAGGAGCAGGTCTGAGCACAACCTCCCCATGTGGGGAGGCAGGTGCATTCTCCAAGAGTGACACAGGGCCTAAAACTATCTGATGCTTTCCATAAGTAAATGTATGCAAAAGACTGAACATCTAAAAGCACGTCCATCTATGCAATAGTGTGGCTCTCAGTCTCCTGAAGGGAGCCTCAAATTAAAATAACAAATCATCGTGTCAGGGTAGAGAAATATGAGAAGGTTAAATCATAAAAATAAGTAAATTTGGGATAATTAATTAATGGGAAATTTTCCTCAAAGGTTCATATGAGGAAAGTATTTCCAAGAGTGTGGGGAAAATAATAGATTCAGCAATCCTGATGGACTATGTGTTCATTCATATCTATGGCACCTAGTAGGATTTTTGATTGGTAAGAGGTCCTTGCTAATGATCCAGTAGGAACCCAGACAAGTCAATGGACCTTTAAAATAAACACAATAATGGGGGAGGTATAGGAACACAGATGAAGAGAAAGAGAGAATGACATTTTTAAACCTGAACTAACCAGTGTGGTATCTGGTTGATCAGCTATCTTAGAGCATATTCAGGCCCTCAGGGAATAAATTCTGAGATAGTTGATCGACTAGATACCACACTGATTAGTTCAGGGCGTTCCATGTGCTAGGTTACACTAGAGGATACAGAAATGAATGTGGGGGGCCAGAGAGATTCCTGAAAACAGTAATATCTAAGTTGAGACCTAAAGGAATGGTCAGTAGCTCAGTGAGCCAGTGGGTCAAGGTGTTCCAGGCTGAGGGAACGGCATGGGCACAGTCCTGAAATGGAAGAGAACTGTACATCGGCGGAACTGAGCATGGTTCAGGATCTGAGGGCAAGGGAGAGATAAAGCAGGAGAGGTAAGCAGAGGCCAGACAGGGAGCAGGCGGAAGAGGATGGATGCAAGAGGTATGTGTCAAGTCCACGTGACAGGGCTTGGTGACTGACTGGGCTTGAGGGCAGAGGAAGAGTTCAGAACCAGCCCAGGTTTCTGGCTTGGGCAGCTGGTGGTGCTGTTTACCTGGAGAAGCTACCCCAGAGACACAGTGAGCAGGTGTGCCAGTGAAGGCACAGGGAGTCAGCTGGGACATGCTGAATTTGAAATTCCCATGAGAAATCCCGAAGGAGCCCCAGAGAAACAGTTGGCTGTTTGGGTCTCGGGTTCTAAAAAGATATCTGGCTGGAGATACAAATTAGCAAAATTCAAGATGCCTGAGTATTGAAAAATAGTGTTCATATCCTCTTTTCTTCAACAAAGCTGTGAAAATGGTTTTTATTTTTCAGATTTCATGCCATAAAATGAAAGTTTTGAAATGTATTTGAAGTATGAATCAAGAATATAATTCCTAACATTAAATAAGTACTTGGTAATTAAAAAAGAAATGTTAGCTAATTTAAAATATGGGAGTTTTAGACATGCTTTCTAACAAAATTAGGCATGTTTTTAACTTTATATATTGTTCTTTTTACTCTTATGATTAAAATGCTTTAATTTTTCTAATTTATTATTATTACTAGAGCCTGGGTATAATTTTTTAAGCCACAAATCAAATTTTAATCATTTTTGCAAAATTCAAATAATTTGTGAGGTCATTTATTTTTTTAATTTGTTATTTTTTATACTGAGATATAACTGACATATGAATATAAAGCATTGCGTATGTATAAGGTG
Source organism: Lyroderma lyra (assembly GCA_004026885.1). Lineage (NCBI taxonomy): Eukaryota > Metazoa > Chordata > Mammalia > Chiroptera > Megadermatidae > Lyroderma > Lyroderma lyra. Next base: position 91,857 of record PVJL010006011.1, on the reverse strand, counting down.
TTTGTGAAGTAATTTCTTTACTGTGTATCTTCACCCAAGCATATATGAGCATGAAAATTGTGACAATCTTTCATTGTCAATAAATGTGGAAAATACTAGCACAGATCAACTTTGATTGGTGTGGCTGGGCCTAATTTATAGCTGTGTAGTAATTTGTGACTTAAGCTCAGCAAACGGCCACGCACTGGAATGTCTTTGATTTTGAAATGTTAATCATTGTCCTTCTCTCAACAGAACCAGGTCGGTTGAAGAGTGAGCTTCAAGCCTTGAGCCCTGACTGACCACGAGGCCTGGTGCAATCACTGCCTTTGCCCAAAGCTGCTGGACTGTGAGCCCAGTATCTGCAAGGTCAGGCTCTTAGTAAAACACTGCACAACATGCTCTGTGTTCACTGTGGATTTTTTGTGCAATGCAAATGGAACAGCCAGAGCTACACAAGAGATCTGCCTTATCTAAAAAGACAATTGTCTTGTTATGTATGAGTTTCTGTTTTATCTAATGTTACAAAATGTCCAAGGGAATTGTGACATAAACTAAGTATTTGAAATCTGTTTACCAGATATAATATGTCCAAAGTTTTTTTCTGCCATTCTATAGTCATAGCTAGGTAACATCTCACAGAATAAAAACTCTACATCAAGACCACTGTGTTTGTCACTTGTGAAAGGTGAGTTTGGGAAGCTCTTAGTATAATGGTAAGAAATAAGTGTGAAAATACTATTTGGAGTTTCAATTTTAATTCCAGATGCCAGAGAAACTTTGAAATTGTTAAACATTGTATAATTGGCAAGACTTAACTACTAGAGCTACCAGCCATATTCATACAATTCTAAAAACCAGGAGAAAATCCTCAAAGGAAGAAAAGAAGTAGAGTTTAGTGACATATTGAAAAGGTGGCTTCCTTATCAGAAAAGAGATATTTTGTTTTCATTTTCCTACATGAGCTGGGGACAAATGATTTTTTTTTTCTGACTCCAAATTATTTAATTAAAATAGGCTAGTTAAAAGAAGTGTAGAAATCTATCAGAATATATTTGTAGACCAATGATAAAACATTTGCAAAGCTGTAGTCACATAGCTATGCATTCAAAATCACACAGCGTTTATTGAGCTTTTCCTGGGAGTGTACTGGCTGGTGAAAAAAAAAAAGTAGGTAAAAGAACTAGAAGACATGGCCCATATGCATCAACATTGTTTTTATAGTTAAAACAATAGTTTGATTTATATCTAACTTCCCTGATGCATTCAGTCAGATATATTTGTGTGCAGAGTAACTAGTTAATGTGAAATGAAACTTTGAAGTCACCCATTTGATTTGATGTAGACTGTCAAACTGTTCAATGTCCTCCAAAGAAATTTTTCAGCCTGAATTTCCCAGTGTGGTAACTATTTGATCAAATATCTCATTAATACATATTTACTGAGAGCCTACCATGTGGTCGGCTATACTAGAAGATACAGAGAAATGTGAATCACTGTCTGCATTTTGGAAGACATTATACTCCAACAAGGTAATGACAATATATATGCAAGGCAGGGTATGACAAGGACCAATGATACACTAAAGAGAGAATAAATGTCGTGCAAATTCATAGGAAGAAAAGATGTCTATTCAAGGACCTAGAGAGAATGCTGAGAGAATAGCTTTAGATTTAAGATTCTCATTATTTAATGGGAAATAATTCTATACTGACCAAAAAGTTATCTCATACTTGAGCCCTCAAACTTGTGTTATATAGCTTTATTATGAGATTTAAGTATGTCCTGCTGTATAATTTTTAATGATTTTAGTCCCAAAATTAGTTGCATGACTAGGTATTTTCGGATAATGTATTTGTATAAATTCATTATAAATTTATACAAATACATTATCTGAAGATACATAGTCGTGAGTGTTATCAGGAAAACAAAAGGCCATGTAATTGAACACGAAATTTTATAACTCTTAGCTAGAACATTACAACTGAGCAGAAAAAATGTGACCAGGTTGTTTTAAAAGTTTATTAATTTATTGTCCTTCATGTTTTCTTCAAATTCAAAAGATCTTGTTTCTCACTTAGAAATTATTATGAACCAGAATAACTTTTTCCATACTAATACAAATAAATAACCACAGTTTTCAATTTTCAAAAGAAGTTTTCTTTTTCTAATCCAAGAAGATCCAACTAGATCCCATTTTTCCCAGTCCTATCCAAGTGTTCATTTCTGGCCAAAGATTCTGTCATAAAAGCTGAATTTGGTGGAGATTTAGCCTTAGGGTAAAAACAAGTTAATATAAAGGGAATGATAATGTAATTTTAAAAAGAATATTTATAGCTGTAGGTACTAATTTTTTCTTTTAAACTGGCTCTGTAGTTTGAATTGGTCTAAAATATACTGAACCTACTGAATTTATATTGGATGATTGTTCAGCTAGTACATGTGTGCAGAAAGGTGGCATATCATGGTGGTAAAATGCTCAGATGCTGCAGCCTGACTTCAAATCCCAAACCTGCTCCATTCTTGCTGCATTCCCCTGGACGAATTTCTTAAATACACTATTGTTTTCTCAACTATTAAAGAGGAATACTAGCAGTTGCTGTCTTAAAACTAAATTGGTACAAGGAAAGCAATTAAAATTGTGCCTAGTAAAAAACAAGCACTAAATGTTAGCTGTTAGCATTATTTTTATTTTATTTAGTAATAACTGCAGGTGTGCGATTTCTTTTCTTTTCATTTGTGTGTGTGTGTGTGTGTGTGTGTGTGTGTGTGTGTTTCCCTGTGTGGGAATCGAACCCAGGCCGTAGTGTTGAGAGTGCTAAAGCCTAGCCACTACACCACCAGAGAACCCCCTTGGTGTGCTATTTCTTGACTTACTTTTTAAAATCTAAAACATCTTTCTTTCCTCTCCTCCCTTCTTCCTTACTCCCATCTCCCACACTGTCTATCTTGCATTTCCATGGCCATTTTCCATTGCCTAACACAGTGTCTTCATAAAGGTGGTGAATAATAGTTGAATGAATAAACCAAGCTCCTTTACATCCCCTCAGAATCATCCCTGGCCTACATTGGCCTGTAGTGGAGAGGTTGCCTTCTTCCTTTCTCCCATAAGCCTTATAAATACCCAATCACCACAACTGGAACTATAGGGTGGGTAAATCTTTTTCCCCAAGAATATAAATTCTGAGCAGTGATGCAGAGACAGAAAATGGCGGGCGCAGACTCATGCCAATGAGCTTTCTGAGTATGCTCATTCCTCTTAACCTGGATTCCTGGAACTGCTCTAGGATTTGCACTTACCGGGGTTCCTTATCAGCTTTCCCTGTGAGTCTGTGAGCTAACCTGTATCCTTGCAGTTATTTTCTGTTTAATTAGATGAAGTTTATTTTCATTGCTTGCAATCAAACTCTAGTAGTGGCTGCAATTGTAAGTTCTACTTTAGTTATAGTTTGTGGGTATCAACCAAACTAGCAGAAAAAGAAAGAACTGTGGGAAAGGTTGTGTGTGTGTTTTCTACTAAATATATAACTGCACAAAAGAAAACATACTTTGTGCTACAATATATACAAAATAGGCCAATCATGACTTTACCATGGAGATCTGTATGTGTCTTAAGATGGCCTGAAATTTTAATTACTCAAATAAGAGCTTTCTTTGCATATTTAAAGTTGTCATAAACTCTTTTATAGAAACATAGTATGCAATATTGCAGGTTTCTCTTTTAAAATTTTTAAATTTTTACATTTTAAAATTTAGATGTTTTTAACTGACCCGACATGTATTTCCCTTAACGTTAATATTTAAGTTAAACTGATTTATTTATGTCAGTAATAGTAAAACAATAAAACAAATCAAATACACAAATCAGAGAAAATAATATGTAATTATAATTTGTTAAATTAACTTACAAATACATTACATTTCATGAGTACATATATATGCAAAATTCTGTATAAACACTATGTTAATGATTTCACTATGAACTTTAGCTGTTATTTAATTTTAACTGATATTTAATAAATTAATTTAGCAAGTTTATAAATGTTGTTCATTTAAAAAATATTTATGAAAAGTCCTTAAGAATTACCCCATAAGAACAATTATTAATATCTATGTTTTCTCTGAAAAATTATTATTTTTTGGAAAAGTATGACACAAAGGTCTTCAGTAAATAATTTTTGGGAATGTTCCACATGTCCCCTTTTGATTGTGAAACTTTAAAAGTGTAATCTATTTAACTCTTTCCCAGGTGAATGTGTATTTTGTAGGCAGAATGTTACACTGAGCACTGGAAATAATTCTAAGGCAGTATCTATAATGATAGCAAAAACTTACCTTAAAATTTACCAAGAAGTCTTCACGATACCTGTAATACACATTGACATGTATTCTAAGGAATTTCCTAATATTTATTATGTCAGCTTCTATGTTTGGTGTAGGATTTAAAAGAAGTTAAGAAAATACATACAGTGGTAACACTAATTTTTATGCTTTCTCAATGCAGGAGCTACATATACAGTTCTTACAACTAAGCAGAAAGAGAAGAGACACGAGTCTGGTACCATCTTCTTCCCTTCTTTGAAATTACTTTCCCTTGCCTTTTAGACCCTGACCTGTGTCGAACAGGCTAAATTTCTGGTCTTTAGCGAGGGTTGAAATTGAGGTTATTTGTGCATTTTTATTTAGCAAACACTGTCTGATAACACTTAGTAAAATGGTGTCTCATGAGTTGGCAAATCTTTGAGAAGAGAATTCTTGTTTCTTCAAATTCTGGGCTTTTTGATTTGTAGAAACTACTAGAAGGGAGTTCCCTGATGGTGTAGTGGCTTAAGGCTTCGGCGCTGGCGCCGTCAGTGCTGCGGCCTGGGTTCGATTCCCAGTCAGGGAGCTGCCCACATACCAAAAAGAAAAAAAAAAAAAAAAAAAAAAGAAACTACTAGAAGTGTGTGTGTGTGTGTGTGTGTGTGTTTTCCACTTAGTTACTTGTTTGGTGTTGCTCTTCTGTTGAAAAACAAAAACAAAAACTACTAATCTATTGCTTGTGAGATAGAAATTTTCATGGTTACACATGAAGGGGAATATTTGGAGGAAACTAAGGGCAATGATTAGAAAAATGAGGAGAAAAAGAAAGGAGATTTTAATCTTTAACTCAAGATTTATATTTTTACCTATATTGTTTGGATTTGTATAACAAACACACTAACTTTACAATTTAAAAAAATTTGAAAGCTTTTGGAAAATATTGTTACTATTACAAAACAAAACCCTATGAAAACCAGAAAAATGTGTATTTTTCATTCATTCTTATTGCTTGGTTTTTAAATTTTGATTAATCTCTTCACAATCTTTTCTATAGATAAATAATATAGTGGTATAAATAATAATAATAATGATAACAGCTGTAACTGCCAAGGCTGTGTTAAGTGCTTTACATACATTGTTTATTTCATTCTCACAAAACTCTATCATAGAGGCAGAACTAGGTTTGGTGGGGCTTGAAGTTTATGTGATTTATGGGAGGATGGATTTTTAAGGAAATAATACAAAATTATCATGGCCCTTCACAGGGCTTTGGAAAGGAATCTGGGGCAGCTGAGGGGCCTTGAAGCTAAGCTTCATAGACTTCCTAATACATCTATTGCTATTCTTGAATTACATATTAGTTTCATTATACATACAAGGCCTAGAGAGAGAACTTAGCCAACTCCATATATGTAGCAAATGGCTGAGCAAGCTAAACACAATTAGATTTTATTATTCTAATAGACTTCTCTATATCTCAGTGATGTATGATCTAAAGTATTTCCAGTGGAGAGTTAGATACAGAACTCAAATTCTGCCCAGCTCTGATTAGTACAGATCTCTGCTTCCTTTAATTACTTGAATGAGTAGAGGAGAAAGAGTAGAAAACTGGAGGAAAAGAGAGAAGAGTGGGGAAAGGAACAGGAAGGACCAAAGGTTGTGCCATTGATGGAGGGAAAGGTTAGAGAACAAGAAGCAGTGTCTAAATCCATAAGCACATGCTTTAGGGGCTGTCTATAGGCTATCATGGATGTGCTAAAAAGGGCAAGAGAAGACACGAGTCAAGGAGTCTGAAGCAAAAAGGATAATCTTGCTTGAAATACACTCATGATGACTTACATGGTAGGGCAGAATGGGAGATGGTCATGTTAGCTAATGGCATTAACATTATCAAAAGGACAGAAAAGTAAAAAGGAACCCCAAAATACTGTGTTTTTGAGGACTGAGCAGAAGGGAGTTAAAACACTGACATAGTGCTTTCCTCCATGAGATATAGGAAGGTTTGCACTTGGAGATCAAGAGATCTCCCAAAACATGGAAGGAAGATATATTGAACAGGTTCTAATATAATTTGAGGAGTTGCATATTTTCAATTCTACAGTGCTAATAAAAGTAATAAGGTTTGGGGGTGATCCTTTAAGGCTTGTGATCCTAAAGCAGCCTCAAAAGAGCTGCCAGGGAAGTTATTACCCTCTAAATGCTATTCATCCTTAGTTCCTTCACGTGCCTTGCATCTGCCTTAAGTGCATAGATACTCAATGAAAGAGTTTGAATGATCAATTCCCTGGTGGAACTCGCAGAGAATATAACCTTGAGCAGCCAGAAAAGTAAACTTCCTTAGGACCCCCAATTTTTTCTTCCCTCTGCCCTCTTATAGCCACCTCCCTGAAGCAAATTGCTTCCTCCAGGAAGTCAACGCACATGGCTGGAGTCCTCAAGTAAACTCGCAGAGGTAGTTTTTCCCCCCAGGTGTATGAAGATGCATAAAATAACTTCATAGGAATAAAAAGACCAAAGAGAGACCTTCTGGAATCACCTAATTTATAGGTACATATGAATACATAGATATTATATACATTATACTCCCAGATCATTTGTGCTACTACAAAGTTTCTGGTCATCATCCTAAAGTGGGTCCTCAACATTTCCCAGAAATCCTACTAGATCTTTCACATTTGCCACGGCAATCAATCACCAAGTTTCATCAGTGCTATTTCCTAAATATTTCTCCAATCCATTTGATTTTACACATTCCCAGGGCTCCTCCAAAGCTCTGCTCACCGTCGCTTTCTTTCTTGAGTATAGCACCAAATTCCTAATGGTAGGTACCTTTCCTACCATTCCGCTGCTTTCTGTATTCCAATAACCATCCGGGACTTCTCTTGACTTCTAAAACAAGCCACATCTTCCTCCATGCCTTTCCACATGTGTTCCTCTTCCCTGAAACATTCTTTCTCAGTACTCTTCACTTAGACAATATCCACTCATGCTACAGGTTCCCAATTAAATATCTTATTCAGCATGTCGTTCCCAGATATTTTAGACCAGGTTCGGTCCCCTTCCTACAGGTTTTATCGTAACAGTCAATTCGTTTTATTGCATTTATTTGTTGAATGTATCTTCCCTGCTATTCTGTAAATTCCTTGAGGGCAGGGGCGATGTCTTGCCTTCACTCCTGTGTTCTCAGCTCCTCAGGTTCTAACTTAGGAATCCACAGTCCTCCAAGATCTCTAATTTTCCTCAGGGTTTTCTTCTCACCAAAGCCCAGGGAATCATTACCTAGTCTTAGAGAGGTTGAGAAATCTCTTTTTCTTACACTTTCTGCTTTCTTCCAAATATTTTGTCTTTGCCAAAGCCAAGGTTTTTGAAAATCAAAAATGAAGAATGGATCCCTTTTTTCTGTCTTATTCTGTGTCATCCCTCTGGGGGATTGGATGGCAGCTAAGTCTGTAGTATAGGAATGTGTATGTGAGGGAGGGGGGGCCACTCAAATGTTGTCTCAACTGTCATTGCATCTCACATTCAGAGCTAGCACGTAACCCAAGGATGACATCTGTTCTCTGTGACGTCTGGATCCTGTGTTGCACTAGGTTCTCCTACCGTGACTAAAGGTCTCATTCTTTGCGGGCACTAAGAATTTTGCCTGCTGACAGCTACCAGCTTTCCTGGGAATTGCCCTGAGCTATGGAGAGCCTCCTTGTCAGCTTCAAGCCCCTTCCAGTAGGCATCTCATATCCAGGATCAAGCCAGCCCCTTCCCACAGCCTAATCCCCGGAGATGGCTGAAGTCTTGTGATTACATTACAGCCCATCCTTTTGGTTCCATCCTGCTTCCTTCTCTTTCCCTAAGTATTGACCCCAAGTGCAGTCTAATAAATTTTCTGCACACAAATCCCTATTTCAGAGTCTCCTTCCTGGGGGACTTGTCCTTTAGACTCATCTGTCTGTGGTTTTTTTGTTTTGTTTTGTTTCCTTTCTGTTTGTTTTTGCATCTCTCTATCTCCCAGTTCTAGAAACCTAAAAAGGGTGGGAAATTTACAGGTTGCTTAGAGTCTTCCCTTAAACAAGTGACATGGGAAAAGAATTATAGCTTATTTCTGTTAATTTTAGATTTTGGATACAGTCGATGGAGATATTGTTGCATGGAGAAGGAAAAGATAGGGGAAACAAAAAGTTTTGCACTTTTCTTTCTGGATTGCATTGGGGAAATTTTTATGTATACATATATTGAAAGAACTCAAAGTATTAAAAATAAGAAAGACATTTTAATAAAAATTGCTAACAATTTTTCAAGTACAAATCATAAAACTTTATAAAATTCTCTAAAAACCTAAATAACTTAAGTCATCTTAAAGAGTAGAGCTGGTGTTTGTTACGTAGATTATGAAATACCTTCTGCCAAGACTTTTAGTGTTAATTGTGCTTTTCACACACACACACACACAAATCAAATTGAAGAAAATGTAAGATTAAAAGAGACAGTATTCATTGTGTTTTGTTTTTTTTTTTTTTTTTTTTTTTTTAGTGCAAAGGCATGATAATATTACTTTTTCTTGAGAATTGTAAGGCTCTTAGAAGTCAAATAGTCTAAGGTTCTGGCCAGCACAGGAATGTCTTCTGTGAATTATTTTACATTTGCTTAGAACACAAATATATTTCTTATATTAACTTTATATTTTCTTGTTTTGAAATTTAATTAATAATCTTTGCTAAATATCAACTTGAGGCCTTATGCACTAAGGTACTTTTTCTTGTTCTTTGATTGCGTTAATAGTGATGCATTTACCTATCCTTTGTTTAATTTTGCCTCTGGGATCTGTTACACTTAGTTAGCCTGGAGTGTCTAAAGGAGATACATTTATTTACTTTGGTTTGTCCACAAACTCATAGTACACTTAACTCATGTTCATGATAGTTCAGAAGATGTTTTTCTCTTTGCTGAACAACTACAAAACAAAGGTGAACTGTGTCCGAGTAATGTAATACAGTAACTCTCTTGAGCATTGCTTCATTATGGATGGATTGTGCTACCAAGAATGCATCTGTCATTTCTTTTCCTGTGTGTGAGTGTATGTGTATGAGGGACAAGAACTAGAATGCCCCCCTTGCTATATAGTTTATTACTTTTTTGCCTTTTTATGAAAACTAGAGCAATTTTATTCAGAACATGAAAATTAGAACAAAGTAATAATAATAGCCACTCTTTATGAATGTTTCCTATGTTCTAGGCACCATGCTGCATGTTTTACATACATTAGGTCCATTTAAGCCTCACAACACTGTGAGGTAGGTATTTAATACCCACATTTTACAAATAAAAAAATCTGAGGCTCAGATATGTTTAAATAATTTGCCTAAATTCACATGGCTGAAAAGTTATCATGAGCCATATCTGATTTCTTTTAGCCACTCTTTCAAAACTTTTAAAGATTTAAGTTCATGTCTTGACTGACATTTCCAGAAACAGTCTCTCTGCCCTTAACTTCTGTATGGTTTAACTCAATTCTATTGCTTTTCCTCCTCTCCACATCAAAATGCTCCACCCTCTTTCCCATTGCCAGCTACCTTTCCTTCTCCCACTCATTTCTCACTACTCAACACTTTATCTCTTTGTTATCTCCTAGACCTTGCTAACTGGATGACTAGCTGCCAAATAAAATCACAGGAGGAAAAGATAAAGCATCTCATCTTTCTCTCTTAAGCCTTTACTCTCTTCAACTTCCTTGACAGTGAGTGTTCAAGTTCTCCAGTTTCCCCAGGCAGGCCTAGTGCTAAAAATAGCACACCATGAGTGGTAGCACCAGTGGCATTTCCTGGGGTATGACAGTCTCCGTGAGAACAACTGGTGAGATGAGATTACCAAATTCTGCAAGTGAGTGTGGGGAACACCCTATAAGTCTCCCCCACACCCACTCTACGATGTTGAGACTTCTACAGGAATTTGTTCAAAGTCACTCTTAGGCCAGATCAAAGGATCCAGTGTGTTTCCTCTTCTCAGATGAGAGTGGCATAAATTATCATTGTTTCAAGGGCATAAAACAAGAGTAATTGTTGGGTAGAAATATAATTCAAACCTATCTTTCAACCATACCATTGTTCTAACTAAGCAGAGAAGCTTAATGAGAAGTAAATGTTAATTGAACTGCTAATGTTTAACAAACATAATTAAACTCATTGCAAATTGTTGGATAAAAATTTTTCTAATACATACATAATATTTGAAGGAATCCCTTTTAAAGGAAGATTACATTTAAAAAAGAGACTTTCTGCCAGGACAAAATGAAAAAGAAATGATAAAAACAAACTATATATAAATCCATATTATCCCCAAGCAACTGTTATTATGAAATAACCTTGATAGATAGATAGATAGATCGATAGACAGATAGCTAGATATAATAATTCATCTATGGTATTTAGGAAACTGTGTATTGTATGCAAATAAATGTTAATAGGATTAAGCCAAAAGGAATAACTATTAGCGGTCAGAATTTTTCAGTGTAATAAATAATGTACACATTTTACTACTTAAAAAAAGAAATAATTTCTCTGCACACAAAAAATAGCTTCATAATTTTTTTCTGATTATAGTGATACAGTAGACTCTCTGTTAACTGGGACTCAAGTAACTGGCACTCACGAGTGACCAGCAAAACTTTTTTGCCAGTTGCTTGAGATTTTGCCAGTTGCTTAAGTTCAGGTTCATGGAGAGTCTACTTACATTATCCAGCATCTACCGATCCCCATGGATGTCAGTTAACTGAGAGTCTACTATAATATGTTTACTTCTAAAATTCAATCTGATATTAAAGAAAATAGTAAAAATTTCCCCCTATGAGGAAACCAAATTTTATAACAATCCTTTATACGTATGTACCTAGGCCTATGCCCATTTATTCATTTCTCTTGCTACGAGGATGCAGAAATGCATCCATTTGGGGCCAATGAGATGTGAGAAGAAATTTGCTGAAAAGTTTTTTGCCTTATTCTTAAAAATGGGTCATTGGAAAAAAATGAACTCTTTTTCTCCTGGCCATTGACAAGTGTAGATGCCATGTCCAGAAAAACTGCTGTACTTTCTTGATACCAGCTTCAGGAGGAAGTCAATTCAAAAAAGTGGGTAAAGATGAGAGAATCAGAGAGAAATTATTTGGATGAAAACAGTGCGTTAATGTCTGCCTTGCCTCTGGACTTCCAGGCATGTGAGCCCAGAAAACGCCCGTGTGAGTTGCATTTCTTGGTATTGGAAGCCAAATGCATCTAATATAAGTATTTTTGCCCTAAAAAAAATTTTATATTTATTTAGGGTCAATCATGTATTTTCTTAAAAATTTCTAGGTTACTAACTTAATTTAAAAGGTATCCCAAACATATGGATTTTACATATGGTCTCCTAACTTTTATCTTTTTAAAATTTTATTATTTTTTAGCTTGTAAGACTAATGACATATATGCAAGCATGCATGTGTGTGTGTGTGTGTGTGTGTGTGTGTGTGTGTGTGTGTATCACAGGAGGTAGCAGTCCAAATACATTTTTTTCAAATGAGTAGCTAATTATGTTATTTACTAATATGAAAATAAAATGTTCTCATTTACTAAACCATTGTCTTCCCTTTGAAGTGAAAAATCACCCTTATTCTATATTGAGTTTCCATGTATTCTGCAACTTGTTTTTGGGGGGTGTCTACTAATCAATTAGTCCATCCCTATCCTAATATCCAACAATTTTGACTGTGCTGACTTTATAACATTTTAATATCTGACAAGGAATCTTGTCCTTATTTTTCCTGTTCATACATTTCTTAGCTTATCTGGGACATTTATCCTTCCATATAAAATATAAGATAATTCAATTTTTCTAAAACCATATAGATTTTAATTGGAATTTTATTATATGTATATAACAAAATAAGCAGTATTAACACATTTGTAAAATTAAGTCTTTCTTTGTAAGAACCAGGAATGTTTTCTCATTGTTCAGCTGTTGATGTAGCCCTTCAATAAGATTTTTTCTTCCTATAGGCCCTGTGCCTTTCTTATTAAATTTATTTTAAAATATTTTAAAGTTTTTGTATTATTGTATGTGGATTATGTTTTTCATTTCTAATACTATCTGATTATTTCTAGGATAGAGCCACACTATTGCCTTTAAAATAAGTATTGTATATACAGGTATGTTACCAAGTTCCCTTATAACAGTTTTAAAACAGAGTTTCTTGGGTTAATGTTTAGAATGTTTGCTCTTGATTTTGCATAAATAGTATTGATCATATTTAGGTAGTTTCCTTTTATTCCTGTGTTGATTGGAGTTTAGTAGAAATGGTTGCTGAATTAAACCAAATGTTTTTTCAGCATCCATTAATAAACTAATATTAGGTTGTTACTAATACACTGATAGGCTGTTGGACTTTGTTTGCTATTTTTTTAATAAATAACTTATGTTGACTGACTCTGCTATAAATGCTTGCGGTCCAGAGTACCTACCACCGCTCTGTGGTTCTTTTCCTTCTATCTGCCCTGCTGTCTTTCCTATTCTGTTTAGTAACTGTCCCCTCAGCAACTACTCAATAATTTTATTCCCTCAGTCTCACCACTCACCTTCTCAGCAGAAGGCTTCGTTTCTGATACCACATAAATGTAACATCCATCATGAGTAAACTCCTTCAAGTTTCCCTTTTCTCCCTCCAAATTTTCTTATATTTTTGTTCCTCCCTAAACGTTGCTACATGTTTCAGAGGAAGAAGTGGCCCTGTTTCTCTCCAGACCTCCTAACTTATGACCTTAACTTCATCTTCTGCCTCTTTTGAATTAAGAACTGACTTTCAAATTTGTGTTTTGGTCAGGGTCAGCTACGCTATGCTGTAGTAAGAAAAACCCCTAAAACCAATGGCTTAATAAAAAAAAAATTTTTTTTTAATGGATTTTCCTCCCACCAAGTCCATTGTGGATCAGAGCAACCCTTAGACTAAGTCCTTAATGTGGTCACTCATGAATTCAGGTAGCTATGACCTTGTGGTTCCTCTCCACATCAACATGACGGCCCCTTGGTTCTCATTTCAGGGGAAGAGAGACACTGGAAGGTAAGACAAGGGCTTGTCACGGCCTCTGCCCAGAAGTAACACACTAAACTTTTGCCCACAATTTATTGGCATGAACTATTCACATAAGCTTGCCTCGCAGCAAAGGAGCTAGAAATGGAGTTTTCTGTGTTCATGAAACAGATTTGAGGGCCATATAGAATTGTTTCTTTGACCTTTGTATTATCCATCTTCCTCATTTTAATGAATCTTTTGCCTCCATAAAAACTAGGGCCAAGTTTAAATCATCTTGAAAAGTGTCCACCCATCATCTCATCCACAGATGTCTCTGATGTATTCCTCGCACTCTAGCCGCACGGCACTTCCTGATGTGACCCCCATGCCTCACACGTTCACCTGCCTCCTTGTCTCTCCTCATGCAATTCCAGCTTCCTTGCACATAGATGCTCCCTCCTGGAATGTGCTTTCTACATCTCTTGCCCCTGCAGCATCCCTACATGTTCTTCAAAGCTAACCCAAATTTTATCTTCTTTCTGTAGCTTTCCGTAAGTCCTATAGACAGAAAGAAGGCTCTCATAGCTATAATTTATAAATAACTCAATTTTAATCTAATTATATTGTATTAAAGTTATTTGCATGATTTCTTTTCCTTCCATCTAAACTCTGGGATTATTGAGAGAATGATCATATTTTATTTGTCCATATGCTCAGCAGCTTGCATAGTAATAGCTGGCAAACAGAAAGGAGGCCTTCAGTAAATGTGTAGAGAATAAGTGGCTGAAGGAATCAGTGAACAGTAAAAAAACTGACAGTGGAGGGTGTATGTTGTGATTTTTAAGGTATTATTTATGTCAGTGTTCTGTTTATTTTTTTAAAAGAACATAAATAATATTTTAAAAAATTGGTTGCTGGCAGAAACGGCACAAAGTAAAGATTTACTAATAGTATTATAATGTATTATTTATGAAACATTAAATAAATATAGCATGATACAAAATACATAATAAACAAACTATCTATTTAAAAGAGTTAAAGTATGTCTCACTATTTATGATACAATGCCGTGTAATAAAGGCTGCGTGCTCTGACACATCTCCCATGATTGGTGATAATGTTTGTAACATCAATAATATAGAAGTGAATTTACTACTTATGAAGTATAGATATTATAAATGAACATGTCCCATCCAATATATAATATGTACACTGGAAAGAGTTCACTAATTAATAATAAATAATAATAATCATAATAAAGCTAACCAAATGTTTAAGGAAAGGTCTTTTTAAATATTCTGGGAGTTTATAATTATTAGTCAGAGTTCTTTAAATTTAAGTTTGGGATAGATAATAAGACTTGGGCTATGAATAAAGCTGAAATATTAGGATATAATTTCAAAGTTGAAATTATATCCTAATATTTCAGCTTTAATTTTAATTTTAGATTTGGACATTTCTATAATGATTATTGAATTGATTATCACAATCTACCATTTGGCTTGAATTGTAGGACAAAAATTATTATCCTCTGAATCTTTCTTTTGTTCTAAAACATAAACAAATAGACAAGAAGATCCTGTCTAATTTTACTTGTAAAATAGTGTTTTATTCATGCACTCATAAGTCATATCATATAGAATTTAGCCAACATGGACCTTGCTTTTGTTAGAAAATGATTTTTAAAAACTAAGATCTTTTTATTTATTAAGCTCACCACTAGTCCCCAAAATGAAGACTATTGATTATTAAGATATAGAGATATTAAATAAATAGATATAGAAGTAAATATAGATGAGATAGAGATAGATAGAGATAGAGGTGCTAGAGAGAGAGAGATATCCTGGTCCATACTATAGGCATGGTTAGGGGTAGTTGGGGCAGAGCCAGGAAGAAGTCAGGAGAAGTAGTTAATCACACAAATATTAAGCCAGGGTTTGCCCTGAAATGAAAATCTGAAACCAAAAGGAGTCAAGGTGAGCCTAGCTGAACACAGCTGCAGAGCAAATTCAGAAGCTGGGGCCAAGGGTCAAAGGAAAGTTGGGCCCTAATAGACCAAATTATTGAAAAGAAAAGGAAAGGGAAGGAAAGGAAAGAACAAGGAAGAGGAGTGTAGGTAACCAAGGTGGTTAACAAAAAACATAGTAAAAGAAAATAAAGGAGGAGGCAGAGTAGTTAGCTGGGAATGAATTTGTGATAGAATTGTTTAAAAAGCAAGAGTGCCTGTTCAGAATTCTGCTGGACATCTCATTCTGCTTCTACTTTGGTGTATTTTAATTGCCCCGTCCTGGGGATTTTGATCTCAGACCTTAAAGGCACAAAGAATGATATTCCAACTCTTAACAAACTTTCTTTTCTCTCCCCCCAAAAGAGCAAAGATCTTAATAACATTTCAAAATCCAAAGGTAAAAATGTGCAACTGAGAGGTTTGTTTGTTTTTTTTTTTAACACTGGGGAATTCTTTAAAATTCATAAATCCTTTTCCCCAGTGTGTTGTTTCGAACTCCCTCCCCCTGGAAGACAATAACCATTTACGTGACAATCATTGCGTATGCTTAAATTCCATCTCACTGATGTATTCATTTTCTACTAAGTAAGAACAAATGAAAAGTAGTCAAGTCAACTTTTTGCTATTTTGTTTATCTTTTTTTTTTTTTGGTATGTGGGTAGCTCCCTGGCTGGGAAACGAACCCAGGCCACAGCGCTGACAGCGCCAGCGCCGAAGCCTTAAGCCACTACACCACCAGGGAACTCCTCTATTTTGTTTATCTTTTGAAAAATTAGGTACATTAAGAAAAGAATACAAATTCACATAATTAATGGTCATATTTTATAGTTACTGTTACCTTGGAAAAATTAAATTTCAGACTTGTTTCCAGGAGGAAATGGGCCAAAAATTCTTCCATGGTGGAGGTAGGCTTCATGGACATTGCCTCCTTAGATAACAAGAAAAGTACCTTTCAGGTGGTGTCTGTGAATGCCTGGAGAGAAGTGGGCATCAGCTCTTTGCTTGTGTGGTAAATCAAATTCACGATATTTACCTTTACTGAGCAGCTCCTCTGTAACAGGCACTGACACTGGCTCTTGTTTCAATCTTTCCAGTAGGATGCTGACAATTAGGATCCTATTATATAGTCATTACTGTGAGCATGATGAAAATGCAAACAGAGGCTCAGAGAGGTTTAAACGTTTAGCAAAGGTGACAATGCTAGTGAATGATGGAATCATAAATCTGCTCTGGCTCCAAAACTATGATTCCCACCTTAGACAAGTTACATATTTACTTTGAGTTTAATTTTCTTCAACTGTCAAGAAAAATAAAAATTCCTTGTTACTAATGGAGCAAATATCCTGGCACACAATCTTGGGTTGTCCAGCGATAACATAATTGAAGTGACTAAGAACATGACATAGATACTGGATTGCCTCTTCCAGGAGTAGAAACAGCATATATTCCAACCAATTTCCTCTCTAAGGAAGCACCTCCTGTGTAAGAGACATAAAGGGGTAGTGGTTAAGAGCACAAAGCCTCCACTTCCTCATCTGTAAACTGGGGATGGTAATACCTGGCTCATAGGGTTGTTGGGAAGAGTAAATGGGATGAAACAAAAAGTGTTCAGCTCAGAGCTGGCACATAGTAATCATTAAAAACATGTTATAAATTACTAATGTTATTATTATCACCATCATGAAAAAGCTATATGTCAATCTTAGATTACAATTACCAGAGGCAATAAGGCTGTTTAAAGTTTAAAGAATATAAAATTCCTACCTAATTCTAAGTTGCTCTTAAAAAACAGCACCTTTCATATGCCTAATTTCTTGGAGAATTTTGCTCTGTAGGACCCACCTTTCTAAGTAGAATCCACACCAGATGGATGGTGATTCACACAGACTTGTGCGCAAAATGCTTCATTCTGAAAACATGATTGGCCAGTTTTTTGAGCCTCAGCACACATTTGTTTGAAGGAGTGGGGAATCGCTGGAGCCTGACACCTGAGGATGCCACAGTTGGCTCCCATTGCCATGTTTAGTTTTATAACACGGGGCACATTCACACAGAGCCCAAGAGCCCCTATCTTTGATCTGTACTTAATTTTGGCCATAGATCTATTTTATCTAACAATGCTTTATTATTATTATTATTACTACAGCAATTTAAATAGAAATAATAGGCAAATAATTTGCTTGTAATGTATTAAGAACCAATTTAGGCTTTTAGACTAGCTGAACAAAGTAGAAATGTAAAATGCAGGAATATATTTCTGATCTTTCCAGTGCTGTGGACCTCCATGTGTAAATCAACTCAGCACTGAATCAAATGACTTATTACTCAGAATTGTGTGACCGTGGAGTGCAAGTCCAGATCATATTGTACTTGCATAGTTACTAGTGGAATTTCATGGCTTTAATGAATAAGCAAAAGTGAAATATTTTACTATCAAACATTCAAAAGATCATACTCCTACTCAGATTATTTATGATTTTAATGATGCTTTTTATAAAGATCAAGTATGAGTAAACCCCCATACACACAAACACACAAAAAAACTTAAGCTATTTCTAAGGGCATAACATTTAGAAACAACATATGGCTCCTGCAGTCAAGAATAGGTTCCCTAAATTAGTCAAAGACATTCACAGAGAAATGAGTTGGAGGAAATAGGATCATGGGCAAGAGGGAAAAAAATTGTCATCTCTCTTGCCTCTTCTTTTCGTCTTCTTTGCCTGACTGAATGTGACTTTCATTTTATACCAAAATCTAGATGTAAAAATAAAACAGGTGCTGTAGTTTCATAATGCAAGGTCTTCTGATGTACTTATTTTGTTTAGTTACTATTTTAAATATTATTAAAATAGAAGAGTACACCATATCATAAAATGTAAAGAGTACTTTAATTCATTCCTTAAGCGTACGTTGGATGCCTTCTCTTCACCAGGCCCTAAGGGGGAGCACCTATTGTCTATTCACTATGACAGTCTAGTTGCAGGGGAGAAGACAGACCTGACCTGGCTCCTTGTACGCTTGCATTCACCACTCCTTTCCTTATATAAGGAGGATCGTATTATTTACCTGCTGAAAATCCTTCAGCGGTTTCCTGTGTCAGTAGACTAGAATCCAGACTAATTACTCCATCTTATACAGTCCTACATGACCATGCCTCTACCTCTCAAATTTCAGCTCATGCCAGCATCAACAACTGGCCTTCCTTAGCCTCTCATATTTGCCTTGCTTTTTCCCATCTTAGGGCTTTACACATGTCTCACCTCTGTCTGGAATATTCACACACACACACACACACACACACACACCATTACACACACACAATCATAGCTAGTTCCTTCTCATTCTTTAGATTTCAACTTAAATATCAGCTCCTGGAGATACTTTACCTGAAAACCACATGTAAAATAAGTCACTTCACAGGCTTTCTCTGATTCTCTATTTTTTGTATTGCACTTATGCAATTTGTAATCATTTAATTTACTTGTTTCTTTTTATGTATGTTTCTTTAGGTATATTATTTAAGACTTTACTTTTTAAAAGCAGTTTTAAGTTCGCAGAAAAATTGGGAGGAAGATACAGAGTTTTCCTATATCCCCTCCACATACACAAACACATGCACAGCTTCCTCCATTATCAGTATCTCCCACCACAGTGGTACCTTTGTTACAATTGATGAAGCTACATTAACACATAATCACCGAATTTATAGTTTAAATGAGGGATAACTCTTGGTGTTGTACAGACTTGTTTATTTACCATGGTTTGTTTCTCCCACTAGATTATACGAGTACATTTGTTGAGGGCAGTGACAATAAGCAGTGAAATACCTGGATCGTACTAGGTGTTCAATAAATTTTGTTGAATGAATGACTATTGAATTAATAAAACAATTAGGAAAAAATTTACTAGCATTTACACAAGCACCTGACAATTTATTACTAATTCTGGATGCATATTCTAGGAAAGACCAGATCAAAATGAATTGGAATTTGCAGTAAAATCTTTCAGTAGATATGAAATAATCTACCTTTTGGTAGATTGTATGTTTCCAGGAGAAATTTGTTCACTGAGTTTAATGAAATGAAAGGAAAAAGGAAGATCCTTAGTGATCATATGACATCCCCCTCTGAATGTACAGGGTATGAATGTGGCCTTGGCTCTGTGCCAGGTAGGCAGGGCTTATTTTATATGAGGAAGAAATGGACATTTTCGTTAAGTGACTCAAGAACCCAGAATGCAGGTATCCTTCCAGTGCCTTCCTGCACCACTCCCACCACAAAGCCTGAGACTAGCAAATCATAGATTAATAGACATTTATCTCTAGATTTTCCCATACATACTATTTTCTTCTTTCAACTTGAAAATGATTTTTAGGTACTTATAACATGGTGTCTCATATATAACCAGAAGGGAAGAGCTGAAGTTTATGCTTTTATACTACTGTGTATTTTTTCAGCAACTGGAACTGTATTCATTTCTTTTACTGAAATTACCTGCTTTCAAGTCTTAGTGTCATTGGGAAAATTAAGTATGTTGACTTTGGACTCAATTCTGAACTCCACATCCATCTCTCTAGCATGTTGGTAAAAATTATAAAAGTGGAAGCATCTTTACACTTATCTCAAGTTCTTACATTTTAACTAAACCATTATTTTACAGATCTAACATTCTTATAAACTATACAGTGACAAATAATTTGTCCTACATCCTAACAAAATTCTTTCTTTTATTTGGTCATAGTTAGAAATTTCCTGGTAATCACATTTTAATTATAATTCCTGGAAGTAAGTAAATAACATAATTATAATACTTTAAAAAATTATTTGAGTTAACTAAGGCACTTGCCTCACACAAGGTTAGGCCACACGAAATTAGGCCATGTGAGAAGTTCCTTTGCATAGTCTCTTCATGACTTTGCATTTAGTTATTTCCAAACGAATGTAGATAACTTCTAATTTTAAATGAATTGTAGACATGGAGTTATTATTTTCCGTTTGGAGAAATTCTTGATAAAATCTCTTTACAGCAGTGGTTAGAAGTTTCAGTAACAGCTCTCTCCAAGGGTTGGAGGATTGGCATCTACCTTTGTAGTAGTTGATTCACTCTTTTTTTAACTAGTTTCCATGTAAAGAATTTGGGGCTCATTATCTTCACAAACTTAATAATTATCTAGGCATAATGCTTCTCTGTATATATCATGTGACTGATGGGAAAAGACATTATTCATTTAACAAATATCTATTAGGAGGCTACTCTGTTCCAGTTACTATGGCAGGTGTGGAAGAGTCAGAATCAAAGAAGGGAAAACCTCATTTCAGTGTGGAGCTACCTACCTACAAGGGAAGGATGTACAGGGCATGTTGGGGGGCACAAAGCTCTGCTTCAGGGAAACCTGGGAGGATTTCTAGAGAAGACATTTAAGCTTGTGTTGGACATAAAAGTAAGAATTTGCCTGGTGGATTAGGGTTGGAAGATGGGTCGGAAGAAATCGGGAGGACTGGGCAATCGAGGCAGAGGAAACATAAAAATAAATGTACAGGGACATGAATCAACATAGTGCACAAGCTCAGCTTGGATGAAACAACAAGTTTGAGAGCTAGAGTAGTGAGCTAGGCAATGATTGTTTATTGGGTCGTTACTAAGTGCCAAGCATCCTGCTTGGCTTAGGGGATTCCAGAAGTAAATGAGACAGACCTTCAAAAAGATTACAGGTTAGTCCAGGGACAGATATTAAACACATGATTTCAAGTGTTTTATATGCTTCAGAGTGAAATATATGATGCTAGGAGAGACTACTACTAAATTTGGAAGGATAATAATTTTTAAATACCGAGAAACCTTTCTTCTCTTTCTCATTTTTTCCCCATCTTTACCTTCTTCCATAAATGCCTCCTTTTTCTTTCTCCATATCCAAACCCAATTCAGGCAGCCAGTCTCATTGGCTGAGAATACTCTGACAATATGCCGGAAAAATATAACCTCTGCAGCTATTACCTTTGCCATCATTGGTTTGTACCAGAAAGCATGGAAGTGGATGATTGACCTAGGGAGTGCCAAGGGAATGGAGTGAATAAAGGACAGTGTCTAGCATAGAGCTATGAAAAATGCGCAAAGGAATTTGCAAAAAAAGCTGACAGACAAGAAAGAGTAAAGACACAGTAAGAGGGAGAGAAAGTAAGCAAGTTAAGTGGAAAGGTAGGCAAGGATTAGCTCAAGAAGGACCAGGTAATTAAGAGTTTTGTTCAAAATGGCTCTCCTTAACGGTTAGTTAGTTACCCCTTCTCTATTGCCAGAAGTAGTTCATTCCTTTTGCCACTCCTCTGTGTACATTTTACTATAGAAACTCTCCTTATTTCTTCTTTGGTCCACACCCACTGCCTGGGTCAGCCCTTCTTTTACCCATACTTCGGTAGCTACTTTGTTTTATTCAGCAAACTTTACTATGGACAATGTGGAATCACCAAAATTTCTGTGTTTCCACACTCTTTCATTTTCCTGTTAAATGTTTTTTGTTAGTGTTATTGAAGTACAATTTTACATAAATAAAATCCACCAAGTGTAAGTGTATTCTTCAATGAGCTTGGGCAATTGGATACAGTAGTGTAAACACCCCCAGAGTCATGATACAGATGTTTTCAGCACCGTGAAATGTTACCACACGCTTCCCTTGCAGTTAATTCCTACTCCCCAGTCCCTGGAAAACACTGAACACTTTGCTGACACTACAGTTTTTGCCCTTCATAGAATTTCATATAATGGAATAATATAGTTTGTAGTCTTTTGTGTGTGACTTCTTTCATTTACAGTAATGTTTTATAGCATCATTGATGTTGTTGCATGTATCATTACTTTGTCATTCTTTATTGTGAAGTAGTAGTTCATCATGTGGATATACCACAATCTGTTTATTCATTCACAAGCTGATAGTATTTTGATTATTTCCACTTTGAGGTCATTATGAATAAAGCTTTTGTAAACATTCCTATATAAGTCTTTATGAAGATATGTGTTTATTTCTCTTGGATAAATCTCTAGGAGTGAAAGTGCTGAATCATATGAATACTTAACAGGAATGGTAGTAGATAACCTTGCCTGAATCAGAATGGGAAAAGCATATAGTCTCCCACTATTAAGTACTACCATATTTTGCCATGGATAATGTGCACTTTCTTGCTCAAATTTGTGATTGATTATTCTCCAGGTTATGGGTTGCATTTTCTTGCTTCTCTGTGCCTGGAAATGTTAGATTGGATACTGAAAGCATTAACTTTTACATTGTTAGATGCTAGATTTCGTAGTACTCACTTAGATATTGTTAGGCTTTGTTGCTTGGAATCAACTTGACCTTTCTGAGATTTGCTTTTCAGTTTCGTGAAGCAGATTGAGAACAACCATTAGTCTAGGCTAATGTGTCCCCAGTTACTGAGGCACTAGCCTTCTGAGGACTTTATTTTATGCCCATGTAGTAGAAGATTGTTTTATTCTGGTTAATCGGAAGACAAACTATTGCTTGCTTATGTGAACTTAGTGATAGTTTAGGCTACTCATTCCTGAAAGTGTTTTTTTCTTCAGCTTTAGGCAGTCTTTTTCATACATACACAGATCAGTACTCAGCCTCGAGACTTGTGAGGAATGTGTGCAAGATCTCTAGAGCTATCCTCTCGCCAAAAGCATTTACCTCTTCAGTCTTTTGCTTCACAAATTCTAGCTACCTTTATCTCTCTAAACTCTGAACTCTGTCTTTTCAACTGAGCAAGACTCCCAGGCTTCGTTTTTGTTCTCTCTCTCACCTCACTAAGGCCTGAAAATTCTTTCCTGGCAGTAAGCTGGGGCAATTAACAGATTTACTTTAATAGTCTCCTCTCTCTTCGGGATCAAGTGTCCAGACTTCCTATTGTCTAAATGTCCAAATTTTTTGTTTGTTTCTAAATGTTTAAAACAGGTGAATAAATATATTCTTTTACTCTATCATATCTACAAGTGGATATAGCTAACTTAAAGGTTTTAAGGTACAGAGAACATAATAAAATTTGTGGTTAAGTCAGTCAGATGGGCAAATAAAGTATTAATTGGAGGAGAGTGAGACCACAGATGAAAATCAGGTTAAGTGCTAATAGTTCAAGCAATAGACAGCAGAAGCATACATTTTTGGCAGTAGACATTGGAATGGATAAGAAGTAATGGATACAGTAACTATTTAGAGCAATGAGATCTAGTGACTGAATCTGGGAAGATCAAATGAGATAATGAACACAAAATCATTTTCAAACATCTATTTAAACATTTATTGAATAACTACTGTATGCCCAGCACTACAGTAGGTTAACAGGCTACAAATATAAATAAGAGACAGTATTTGGGCTAAGAGAGTTAACAAACTTATAAATATAATCATAAAACAATACAGGGACTGCCTGTGCAAACAAGTACAAACAAGGTGCTGAATTATATAAATAATGGAACAATAACAGCTGAGGGGAGTCAAGGAAGCCCCTTAAAAGAGGTCAGATTTTAGATAGTTCTTGAAAGGTAAGTGAAAGTCTTTTAGGCAGATAGAGAGGGAAAGGACATTGCAAGCAACAAATAGTAAAAGCATAATGATCTCCAAGAACAAAGACAGTTTCATTGTGAATGAAGTATAAAATGTTAGATAATCAAGATATATAAATATCAAAATGTAATATTATAAAAGCAAGATATTATTGTTGCATCTCCAAGGATTGTGTCTCTCTCTATATACATACATTATATGAAATGTGTAAATAAGTTTTGTTGATGCCATGGTACTCGGAGTAGATTCTGTGTCATCAGTTACATAGAACAGAAAAAAAATCAATATCTAATGCTGACTTCCAATCCAGGATAAAACAAATGCAATTACTTAAATGTCTGCATTCATGTACCAAGACAATGTTCAAACAATCCATGCACTTTAAAAGAAACAGAAATAACTATTTGAAATGGCTCTAAGAAATAAAGAAATTTCATATAGAATTCATTTTTTAAAAGATCTTTTATGTACATGGATTCCATTGGCAATCATTGCTACATATCAAGATAATGTTCTTTTGTTATTTGTGTCTATACGCTTAAGAAACATATACATACAGTTCCTTCTGGATATTTTAGTTTTAAGTATTTTGACATTAACTCTGTTTTAATCTTCCTGTTTAGCATTTGGAGTTCTCATCTTCAAGCGTGCCTGTTGTTCTCCATTCAAGGCCCTCTCTTTAATCCTCTACAGAAAATAACCTCCAATCTGTTGCTGTGTGGTAGAGGGTTAGTCATCTGTAGTGCGGAGTGGTGAAGGTGTCTGTGGGTGTAACTGGTTTTCAAACACACTTTCAGCCAAGTCTATTACTGCCCAGCATTTACCCGCTCTATCAGAGGTGCCAGACAGCAGTTCCTGAGCCTTTGGGGTGGGGGTGGGGATGGGACTCTGCATTGTAAATCGGGCAGCTTCTTGGCTTCTCCCCACTGCAGCTTCAGCTGTCCTGAGTCTGCTAAGATAGTTGCCATTAATATTTCCTCTTTGCAGTAATATTGTTTTACTCTTGTTCTCTTTGTCCTTGTGGGTTTATACCTTATGTTTAAAAATCCATTTACTATTACTGTCGTGGTCTTCAGGAGGGAGCTAAAAAATGCATGTGCTCAATACTTCCTCTTTAACTGGAAGTCCTTCAACTCATTCTTTTTTTAATATCTATGTTCGTGTCTTTTGTAGTGTAATGCATATACATAATTTATAAATACCTACGATCACATTACTCACGTTTAATTATTTTTTCTTCTTCCTACAGATAATAGTATGTGATTATAAAGATGAAGACCTCTGCTTTGCCTGACCTCTGAATGATGGAGTCCCCCATGGCTCAGAGCTTGTTTGGCATTTTTCTCTTTTTGTGTTCATACTCCCATAGGGGATCTCACCTAGTCTGATGTTGATGACTCTAAAATGTATACCTTTAGCCTTGACCTCTGCATTCAACTCCAGATATCCAGATTTCATTCACTTGATACTTCACATGAATGTCTAATTGATGGCTCAAATTTAGCCTCCAAATCAGAACTCAACTGCCACAACCCCTCACCCTCTACAAACTGCACCTTGCTCAGGCCACCTCAGTTATACAATCAAAAATTGGTATTTAATGTCTATATGATTCCAATGCCAGAGAATACAACACTAAACCAAACCAAAAAGACTGCTGCCATGCATATTGCATTTTTCAGAGGGCCAGGACAGGTGGTGGGAGAGAACAACAAAAAATTGTAAGTTAAATATTTTTCTGTTTATACATTTTTTACATTTACCTAGGTTAAGTGTTACTGAGAAAAATACAGCTATGTAAGAGGAATGAATGGATGGTCATGTGTGTGTGTCTGTGTGTGTGTGTGTGTGTTCTGTTATTTCTTCTTTCTAACTTCCCAAATTTTGTCATTAGTGTCTCCTATGTTACTTTTTTTCTTTGGAATGCATGGGCTCAAAATACATTTACTAACTTCCACTTAGTGGAGTTTGAGGAGAGTGCTGGGGGAAATACAGGTGTTCAATCCTCCGTCTTCACCTAGAAGTTGAAAAGTGTTAAGGGAATATTTTTGTGAAATATGATATTCAAGCAGAAACCTGAAAAAAGTGAGGAAGTAAGCCATGTAGCTATTTAAAAGAAGAGCATTCCAGATGGAGGGAGCTGGAAGTGAGAACGTTCCTAAACTGGGAGTGTGCTTCATGTGTTCAAGGAACAGCAAGGAGCCCAGTGTGGCTGACGTGGAGTTAAGAGGTGCCATTGAAAAAGAAGACAGTTAGAAAAAGAAGTTAGAGAGGTGGCAAGAGGCCTGATTATTTATTGGAGATGATAGTAAGGATTTTGGTTTTTATTCAGAATGAAATGGGAAGGCCTTGGAAGACGTGAAGCAGACATTATTAAAATTATGAATGAATAATCACTCTGGCTGCTACCTAATATTCTGTGGGGAAACAAAAGCAGAAGCAGAGACACCAATTAGGAGTGTATAGGCAAGAAATGATGACCTAGAATGGTGGCAATAAATGCAGTGGGAAGCCGTAGGTTTCAGGATGCTTTGAAGTTAGAGCCCATAGAATTTTGCTGATGGATTAGGCAACAGAAGAGTCAAGTATATTCCAAAGTTTTGACTTGGGTAAATGGAATTATGGTGTTACTGGAATTATGAAGACTGTAAATGGAACAGAGATGTAGGGGATGGGCAAGGAGACAGGAGCTCAAGTGGACATGTTCAATTTGAGATAACCGGTAAACAACCAAATGGTGATGTCATGTAGTTGCTGTATATGAATCTGGGGTTTGAGGGAGCAGTTAGGCAGATGTAATACTAATTGGAGCTCATCAGTGTGAATAGGCTTGCTTAGACCAACAAGGAACTGAGTGTAGATAGGAAAGATAAAGAGGGTCAGCGACAGATCTGGGGAGGTTCCAACATTTACTGAATGGGAAGATTACGAAGAAATTACTGAGGAGACTGAGCAGAGTTGCCAGCGAGTAAGGAGAACAAAGAGAGAATAGTGCCTGAAGGAAAAGTGACGGGAGTGACCGACTTTGTTAAAAGCTGAGAAAGTGAGTAAGAAAGTGAGTGAGATGCAGTCTGAGAAATGATTGTTATATTGACAATGTGGGGGACACTGGTGACCTTAACAAGGGTAAGTTCAGGAGAATGAAGGGACTGATAGCTTAACCACAGTGCTGCGAATGCGGACTGATGTCTCAGGAAAGACAGGAGTTATCTGTTGGAGCAATGTTCACAAGCATTGTCTAAGAAAGAGGGAATCCAGAGTGCAGATGGAGATGGTGGCCTTGAATAGACCAGACATTCCATCCACTGCAACTGGAAGGAAGCCAGGAGGCTCACTTTGCAATAGGTTGGCAGAGGTAGCCAGAAATGTGGAAGCTTATTTTTTATTGAAATGGGAAGCAAGGTAATTATCAGTTGAGAAAATGGAGAATGGAGAGGTATTAGAGGTTAACAGAGAGAGAACATGTAAAATAGTTATCTAAGAGAGTAGGAAGGCAAATGCACTAGGAAATTATGGTAGGATTGCACGGCAGGTAAAGGCCCATTGATGTTTTAAGTAATGAAGAAAGATCTCTTAGCTTGGGCATGTGGTTTTTTTCTCCATCCATGTTTCATTACTCAGGTGCAAATGAGGAGTCAGTGGAGATTTAGCTCTGCCCAGGTTTGGGGACTTGCCAGACAAGTTTAATAAAGAGGCTCAAGGGAGCTGATGGTGTGGCAATGTGGTGATTATATAGTGATGGGTCATCTCAACCAATGCACTCTCAATCACTTGTTTGCTCTAACCAAAAATCTAGGAATCATCTTGGACCCCTCCCTTTCTTCATTCCCCGCACCATCCATCAGCAGATGCTAGTGCTACCTCCAACATCTATCTTCTTTTCTCAACCGCCATGACCACCGCTTTGGCCTGGTCACCCGCCTCTTGGTGGTAGTGTCTTGGCTGCCTAAGTGGTTTCCTTGCCTCAATTCTTACTACCCAGCAATCCATCTTCCACACAGCAGCCAAAGTCAATTTCTAACGTCTTAAAGTATATAGTCCCTACTTCAACCTTCAGTGGCTTCTCTCTGGACTTGATGTTTTAATATAAATGGTGGCCACCAAGACCTTTGCTTCTCTGCTCATTTGTTCAGTCTCCTCTAGTACTGCTTTCTCCGATGAACACTTTACTCCAGCTACATTGGCCTCTTCTCGGATTCTCAAACATGCTAACACTTTTTGTCTCAGACTGATGAAATTCTCTCTTTCTGCCTGAAACGCTCTTCCCCTGGTGCTTTCATTGGTAACTTTCACTCATTCTTCAAGTCTCAGATCAAACTGTAACTTCCTCAGAGAAAACTGACTTGAGTTTAGTATTTAAAGCATTTTTACCCAAGTACTGCGTGTCACATCACCTCATTTTTTTAGAGCATTACACAATCTGAAGTTATTTTTATATATTTGTTCACCTCCATACGTCAACATTAATGAGGGCAGATACTTTGTCTCTTTGATTCTCCTTCCAAGTCCTGGAGCAATTTACACTCTTAAATGTCATTCAGGACCCTAAGGAAATTTCATATATGTGAGTTATATCTCTTACTATTTACTATTAGAAATTAAAACTAAGAACTTTTGAAACTATTTATGTATTCCTTTATTTAAAAACAACAATAAATCTATTACATGTTAATATAAATAACAATTTTATAAAACAAAAATAGTGAGAAGAATATTTTTGCAAATATTATCAATGTCAGATTTAATAGAAGACATCTGGATTTTCACATCTGTTCCTGCATTCAACCTGTTGTAATGTATTGTTTTGGTTGAACTACATGAAGAAAAACTGTCCTCACAGTGACGTAGTTGGAAAGGAAAGAATATTTTATAGGTTTTTCAGGTACTTGTGTATATCTTCTTTGATACGACACTAAAACTCAAAAAGTGGCAGTTCCTTAAAGGCTAATTGCAATGTGGAATCTTAAACCCTATCAAATACCTTTTTCATTATGAATTAAAATTCATTGGTCTATTTTGAAATTTGAATGGATTTTTTTGTCTATGCATGATTTTGTAACTTCATGTACTGGTGATTTGTTAACTAGTTTACGTGGATTTTTCAAATGTTGACACAAGTTATTATACAACATCAAAAAATCACATTTGTTCAGATCTTAATCAGAAAGTCTTTAAGTATTGAGAAGGTGTCGAACTCATGGTAGTAAATTTTAAAAATCTCCACAATTCTAATTTTCATTTGGAAGTTTTAATTTTTATTGGCAACACCTATTTTCTTTTGAAGTGAAATACTCATTTTTTTATTTTTGAGAAAATATTTCTCAAATACCTAAGTCTGATAATCATAGTTTATCAGCCAGTCATTCCTTCAATTAATAATGATGTTTCATGAAAAAAAAATGTGGCTGATCCAGCTTACAAATAATGGCAAAGAGCTTTTCCTCAAGATGATATTTTACTTCTGTATCTATACTTTTCATTTTATTGCAAAATATTAAAAAGACATATTCAAGAATTAGATTTAATAAAATTAATAATTGTATTCCTGCAGCAAGGAGATTCTTAATAAATAAAACTGGTGTTATTGTTTTTATTACGAGTGCCCATCAGTGAACAACACCATGACTATTGCTACAGTTTGGTGCTACTGCCTTGACTTACGCTGATACCAGCAAGTTTACCCACTATTGGTTTAGCACCCTCAGTGCCACTGGTGCAAATGTCAACAGAGTGGAAAAAGCAAATAACATTGTTAGAAAATTTGTGAATATAATTCTTATCTTGCAGATCTGAAAGGGTCTTGGGATCACAGGGATTCACAGGTCATAGGAGAACACATGGTACCTTGCAATATGGTAGAAAGTCAATAAAATTTTTGTAATGTAAGTGAGATACTAGGTTATCCTAGTACATTGCTCTATTATTATTGATTCAGCAACTACTTACTCCAAAAATAATTGTCTTAGAATTTTTCATTTTGTTTGAGGCACTTTATAAGAGAAAAAAAATAAGGAATCATTTAATCAAAAGTACATATCAATATCTGTCCTCACACGGAGCAATATAGACACTGCACAGATGAAGACCAACAGACCTTGTTTTGAGTTTATAAACACTACAGACATAAAGGGCATAAACAGGGCTAATATTGGATATGTACATTTAATTACTTAATAATGCCAAACCATAGAGAGATAACTAGATATTAGATATCGTTAATGCCTTAATCCTCTAGGGAGAAAATTTAAAACTCTACTAAATAACATTAAAGAAGATCTGAATAAATAAAGATCTAGCCTATGCATATAAATGGAGTGACTTAGTGTAGAGATGTCAACTATCTCTAAACTACTCGGTAAATTCATTGAAACCTCAATCCAAACATCAGTTGTAATAGATAAGTGAATAGAATAGATACAGGAATAAGGAAAATAGGTGTACTGGAGGGGTATGCAATTTTTTCACTTCCCTGGGCTACAATGGAAAAAGGATTGTCTTGGGCCACACATAAAACACACTAACACTAATAATAGCTGATGGGCTAGCTAAAAAAAAAAAGTTGCAAAAAAATCTCATAATGTTTTTGGAAAGTTTACAAATTTGTGTTGGGTCACATGCAGCCCACCGGTCGTGGGTTAGACAAGCTAGCTATAGAGGGAACTCCTGGAATTAACAAGATTGAAAACCTCAGAAAGATGAAAAAAATACATGAATGAATAACAGGTATATTATCTCAGTAAGTAAAGAAGAAAATAGACACACTGAAATATTACTTTAAACCCACCAGATAGACAAAACTCTCCCAGTTCAACAATGCTGTGTTGATAAGGACACAAGAACTCCTTTATACTTGGATGTTGCCATTTTGAAGAACAATCTGGCAAAGAAATTGTACCAAAATTATGTATGATTCTACAATTGCACTCCTAAAGAAAAAGAGAGAGAGAAAAATGTAGAAAGAAGCATGTAAGAGAATATCTCTTTCACAACATTGTGGAAGCGGGGAATTAGAAATAACCTCACTGTCCACCACTACAGGAAGAAGGAAAAGGTTGTGGATTTATGATACTGAATAGGATACAGCAGTTAGAAACAACGTAGAGATGAAAAACATAATGCCTGGATAAAAAAGGATGAAATCTCATTTTGTAAATTTAAAAATAAACACATGCAAAATGACACTACATATTCCCAAAGGTACATTTAAACTTGAGAATATGCATCAAACACATTAGAGCAGTTACCTGTTGGGACGAGGAGGACGGGAGTGAAGAATGTGTTAACAGGAGGAAATCCATTTAATTTTGCTGTCTGGTCTTGTTCAGATCAATGATGATACTGAATTATAAACTAAAGACAGCTTAACTCAATCACTGCATCTATGCCACCCTCCTCTAAAAAAATAATAAATAACAACACACACACACACACAGTAGTATGGTAACAAATTCATATAGTCTGCATATTTGGACAAGGATAACTAGAAAAATTTGCTACCTACCTATTTTATGATTAATCAGGGGAATTAGGTAGAGAGCTGCAAAATTCTTGAGAGCTGAAAGATCTCAACAATGTAGCGTTCTAGTTCCCTGATTGCAAGTATATCTTTTCCCTGACCACAGCAAATTGCTGCGTCTATTTTTCTTTGGAAAAGTCATCAACAAAGAAGACTCCATATCTCCTTTTAATAGACTGTTTTAACATTTAACAAACAATCCTTCTTTCTTATGTCTGTACTGTATTTTCTTAGTTACTTTCAAGTAATTTCTCAGAGAAGATGGATGAAAGTTGGTCGATGTCTTTGTTATGATAATGCCTTATGTTTTAGGAGGCAATTATTGCCTTCAGACTAATTAATTCCAACTCCTTCTGCCTGTTCTCATGGGTCTTATTTATTCACTACTTTAATCATATTATTAAACTATTCTGAACTTCTTCACTTCACAGCATCCTCAAGGTGAACAGACATAACTAGATGCAGTACTAATTCCACAATGGCCCAACATATGTCCAATTGACAGGGAAATTATTTCCAACTGTTGCTACCATGAGTCCTTAAAGATAATAACTAGGGGCTGAGAAATCTCATCAAACACTTTTTTCATGTATTTTAGTTATAAAAATCCCTATATGTATATATGTTATTGCTGCAAAACACTATCTTTTTTGATCTTCCAACAATCCAATAATAACAGGAAAGATGTTATCATTGTTATTTCACAGATGAGTAATGTAAAGTGCTAAGATATTAAAGTAACTTTCCTGAGGTCACTGAGCTAATAGGTGCTGCAGGTAGGACTTCTGATTTTAAGTGTGCAGGAAGCATGCTTGATTTCAAGCATGTAAAGATCTTGAATGGGAGGCAGTGTAGAGTGAAAGAACATTAATTTGTTGTCAGAGGACTTGGATTCAGACTCTAGCTCTGCCACTGGCGGCTGTGTGGCCAAACAGGGATAATAATAGGGTTGATGTGAACATTATGGTTACGGTGTAATGAACTCCATAAACTCGGATGTTTGTGTTTTCTTTGTTCTGATGGCTTGAATATATCTGACTTTAGAAAGGTATCCCCAAATAATTTGCCTTTGCTCTTCTGCTCCCACATCACCAGTTTATTCTTCTTGACAATGTTTCTTTTTGTTATTAATTGCTTGGTTTTTCTTCCTGTTCCACCTAGAGCAACATTATTTTACTCTTGTTTTCCTAGATAGTCACTAACAAAATTAGGAAATCAGGAAACACATTCACTCTAACACTCTGTCCTCCCTTAGATTACATAATCAGTCTCAAAATATTAGTAGACTACGGGCAAAAGAATGAAAAGCATAAGATCTTTATGCTCCCTTCTATTTGTAGTTTTTGAAGCACTGGAGGATAGAGCAAATGACCACAGGAATTGAGGAAGAAACATTTTACTGTCAATGTAACTTTTGCAAGTGTAATGACTTTTTAAGCCTTTAAAAGTTAGTATTGGAGAATAAAATTTCAGAATGTGTCAATGAGCCACTATTGCAATACTTTATTTTATTGAACATATTCCCAGTGTTTGCACACCAGAGTTTCCCACCTGGAATGTTACAAGTTGTCACAAATTATAAGCAATGTGTAAACTTTATTTTTTGCTACACAGGGGGCATCTATCTGGAAGTGTCTGATTTACATTCTTCTTCTAGAAAATGTCCTCTTTTCATCCACATAAATCACATTGGTCCGGGGCCTCTGTTCAGAGTTTCCTGAGACTCAGTAATTCTTGACTTACTTATGGTTTGGTTGTTCTATACTTCCTTGGATTACATGAACATATTTAATTCTTCTTTTGCCTTAATGTGGTAAAATTGATATCTCTCTCTCTCTCTCTCTCTCTCTCTCTCTCTCACACACACACACACACACACACACACTCCAACTAGAATAATACCTGCTATAACTAAGATTTATATAGTTAAGGTGATGTCTGTCCGATGCAATGCTGAGCTCAGTAGGTCAAATGGGAAAGTGCAGAGTAGAAGTAGGCAGCCTCATGAAAGTAACATTAAGCTGGCAACAACAAAAAAATCATGTAGCATGGGAAGATGCAAGAAGTTTACTTAGTGAGTATTAAAGAGTATACTGTCAAGGCATCAGCAACATAGAATTGAAAGAACCACCAAGTGAATGTCTGATAACTGTCTCTGCTTTTATAGATAATGTGAGACATTATTATACAGTTGTCATTGATTTTGTAGTAATTATTGCTTACTTTAGCTTTGCTTCAAGTCTAGAACCCTTTCAAGGTGCTATCATAGCTGTAAGATTCACAAGTGTGACAGGAACACATCAGACTGATATACAAAATAGAAAAGAAGCTGAAACATGTCATAATTTCTCAAACTCCAGTTTTCTTTCTTCACATTTAATGTGCCTAGAGTTGGAATGAATTTTACACTGATATTTTCTTTTAAACCTGTCAGCTAACAGGGAAAAAAAATAGCACATTGTCACTGCCTGCGCATGTGCAAACTTGTATTTAGAAGGAATCTGTTCAACTTTGTTATCTGCTGTTGAATTTTAAATTAAATCAGGATCTTGCTTATGTGAAGTGAAAGCCTTTCACTAAAGCACTGAACATCTATATGTCAAAATTCCCAGCTGGCCTTTAAGAAAAGTAATTTTTAATTTACAAAAAAACCTGTGATATTACCCAAATAGAAAGTGTAGGAAAAACACTGGTATTCTTCAATATGCCTAGAAATTCTCCTCTCAAGCCTTAAGATGTTAAAGAGGAAAGAGGTCAAGGTTTGAGCATAAACTGAAATGCAGTGGGTCACTATGGTATTATCCATAATTAAAAATGGCTTAACATCAATCGGACTTCATAGACATCAAACATGTAGATTTACTCTCAAATTCTGATTTGCTGCTAAAAAGATACGTAAGTATATAAATAAGAGAATTATATTATTGGCAAATTCAAATAAATTGTCTTCAATGTTTTTTTTCCTTTGAAAGCTACTGCAAAATAAATGAGGTGTCTTAATATCATTGGCAACTTATAATTGAGAGATTCATGTATTTTTTCTGTAATTCAAACAGATTGCTAGTTGTGACTCCAGTATCTTTTTTCATATACCCTGTACATGGGTGTAAAAATTGTGTTTGGATTAGATAAATTCAGTTCAATTAATTTGCTTAACTAATAGTTTTATCTTTTCATATTCTTAAACTTCCAGGACATGATGATTACACATTGTAGATTCATCGCTCCACACGTTTCACCTACCATATTTTTAAAAACTATCTTTTCTAGAAAAAGTTTTAAAAGCTTTTATGAGAGGTTTCCACCAGAAAGTCTATTCAAAACCACTGGTGATGATTAAATAGTTTTATTGCCATTTTCAAAACTCTCATAGAAATTGAGAATTACTAGATTGAAACAAGAAAAAAAATCTCCAACTTTAAAACATTTACTAAACCAGCTTTGAAAAAATTTGAAAACTGTATGCTTTGGGGTTAGTGATGACAGAAATGGCAAGATCATTCGTACGGCAAATAGTAAACGTAGCCAGCCATGTAATAATGGTCCTTTTATACCCTTGCTTTTCTTCCAGTATTAATGGACCTGACTGAGAATATTTAGGTGATCTTTAGTTCAGAGTTGCAACAGTATTTGGACTTTTTATTTTATTTTATTTATTTATTTCAATTCATTTTTATTGTTAGACTTATTGGGGTGACATCTATTAGCAAGGATTACATAGGTTTCAGGCTTACAAGTCTACAGTGCATTGTCAACTTGTATAATAAGTTCACCACCTAATGTGACTTCTCTTTCCATCACTTTATATTTAGCTTCCCCTCCCTCCTCTCCCACCCCCTCCCCTTTCTCCCCTCCCTAACCCACTCATCTCCGGACTTTTTATTTTAGAATCACACATTTAATTGAATTCCACAGCCTACCTTGAATTTGTGTTCTATGTAAAAAGTACATAGCTTTCATGGATATTTAATATTCTTGTTTTATAAATAATTGTGTCACATTATTTTAAGGCCAACAGGACCTTTGGTAAAGCAAAATTTCATTATGTAAAGATGTTTAATTTTTAAAAAGTAATTGAATACCTTTGTTTATCAGGACTCTAGTAAAAAAGCAGTGTGGAGTACCGTAGCTTGATACTAACAGATCAGATTCAGTTCCTTTGATCTGCTTAATTGTCCACCGGGATGGATCTTAAAATAGTCCTTGTAACATGCTAAAATATTGTAACCTGTCGCTTTGGTCACCTGTGCCACCAACTGTCTAACCATTGTTCAAGAGATGCCACATGCAAGCATGACCAGACTTTATCATTACCACTGTTATTATGGTCCATAAATTAAGAGAACACATTAAAAGCATTTCCTATAATCATATACTATTCTTGAGATTATAATTGTTGCTATTAAATTTAGTCTTTTTTTTGAACCCTGATATTTTATGTAAATATTTAATAGATGAATGATAATTTCTTTTCAAGGAGAAAAACACTTTACCAACACAATGGGTACAATGCACAAACTTAAATAATGATTTTAATTAATAACTTCAGAAAGAAAACATTAAAATGGGTTTTTATTTTTAAAAAGAAAAATTAACATTCACTCATTATAGTTACAAAATTTAAAAAATGTAGTTCTTATTAAAACAACAACAACAAAAAAACTAACCAGACTTTGTAGAAAAACTCAGAATCTCTAGCTCTATTTATTGTACTGGATAATTGGCAAGTAAGATATAGTTTCAAATACTAATGCAGTAAAATGCTTAAGTAATAAAAGAAAGTGCTTCCTTTTTGAAATAAATTTTATTTTGGTGTATTACTCACTCTGTTATTATGGGTTAACTGCTTTTTTAATAAACATATATAATATTATATATATAATTTAATTTTTGAATAGACAAAATCAAAATAGGAAAATGCCAAAGGAAGAACTGAGTATAAGTTGAGTCTGAGACATAGTATGAAAAACAAAAAATATGAATAAGTGATGGAATATTTTTTAAAGGATGACTTCATTATTACCAATATTATCACTAAAGAAATATTCCCAGGTGTTAAGACTGAAACTAAAGGGAGCATTCAAACAAAAGATGGTGTTTGATAAGCACTAAGTCACGAACTTAAGCTGTTTGGGAGGTTCCAGTTTGTTAGAAATAATATAGAAATAATAACACTTCTCATATATAAATCATGACAGAGTGAGTTATTATAGAATTATTGAAATGACTAACCTACATTTTGAGATCTAATGTTGCTGGACTGGAAAGAGAAAAGCAACAAAGAAAAGATTTACTGTGTGAAAGAATAATGTGGTTTTTTAAAATCATTCAAATTTTAACATATAATTAATTTTATCAAACTGGCTTCATGATTTAGCACAGACATTGGTAAACTAACACCTTGCTTTCAATTGAAAAGTTATTGACATGGATGGACAACTTTTTCTTTTCTTTATGTTACTTTCCTAGAAATATTGCACAGAGTTAAACAAAAGCTTCATCTAATATGCATTTGTATTTTTTATCATGAAAGAAAAATAAAAAGGAAGTATTGATATAAGACAGTTACGTTTTTAAGGCACTAAAGCTGATTATCTTGATGCTAAACCACCAACTATAATTTGGGGTATGGCAGGAGATCAACTGCCAAATATGTCCACTCTGAATCCTGAGTGATCTAGATTCCTAATTTATCCTTAGAGGATAATTTTATGGGGATGTCATTGTATAGTACTTTGATAACAGATCTTTCTCTGTTGCTCTCCTCTGCAATTGGACTAGAATGGAGGAGTGTCATCATTTAAAAACTCTCTTTAAATATAATATCATATCAAAGTTATGGATTCAATGTACAGAAAATGTGAACACATACACAAACATTTGCACACAATTTCCAGATGTTCACAGATTCCAAAATTCCTATGTATCTGGTCTCAGATTAAGAAACTATTTTGCAATTACAGGTATGCAATGAACTTGATATGAGGACAGCCTTCTTTTTCCCACTGAAGTCTATACAACTTGCATAATATTAGTATGTTATTCTTGCCTGCCAGTAGCTATAATGCTTTTGGGAGGATAGAACAACAACGGAGAGGAGCACACAAAAGGAATAAACAAGATCTAAGAATTAGACAGTCTGTCATTACTGACAACCTCCAAGAAGTCAAGCCTAAATTTGTGTAATGTTCAAATTTTATCTCTTGACTTTATGGTAGATTTGACAGACAAAAATGCTTTACATAAGTAATTATAGAATAATTTATATTTTGCTCCTTTTAAATGTTTAAAAACTATACCTTTATGACATTCCGACTAATCCTGGTGGCAAAACAAAAACAAAAACAAAACACAAAAGAGAATATGGCTGGTTTTCAAGCTTTTCTATAAAGAATAGTGCAATCATAAGTAAGAATTAGGCACAGTAGTTAAATCTTTTGCTTAGATTTATTTTTTTACAATTAGAGAATACTTATCATACAAAGTCTTACTATCAAGGAGTTCCCTGATGGTGTAGTGGCTTAAGGCTTCGGCGCTGGCGCTGTCAGCGCCGCTGCGGC
This sequence comes from Lyroderma lyra, assembly GCA_004026885.1. Classification (NCBI taxonomy): domain Eukaryota; kingdom Metazoa; phylum Chordata; class Mammalia; order Chiroptera; family Megadermatidae; genus Lyroderma; species Lyroderma lyra. The sequence goes on along the minus strand of PVJL010006011.1, from coordinate 53,910 downwards.
CTGGGTTCGATTCCCCGTCAGGGAGCTACCCACATACCAAAAAGCAAAAAAAAAAACAAAAAAACAAAAACAAAAACAAAAAACCAAAGTCTTACTATCAAATTGATAGTAATAGCTTACATGGACTTGATGGGTAAACATTATGAGTTAAGCACCAAGATAAAAACAAGAATAATAAGCTTATTTTCCTTTAGGGAAAAATCATATTTATTTAGAGTGTTAAAATTTTAAATATTATTTAAAAATAAGCATAATGTAAGAGAGATAAGCTAGTCAAATTTGGATGACAAAAATATTTTAAAAGTTTAAGAATGGGCTGCTGCTTCCAGCCAAGATAAATAACAGAGACTAGATTTACTTTGCTGCCTGAAACAAATAAGAAATTGAATAAAATATATAAATCACTGGTTTTCAAGTAATTGAACATCAGGAAATAGATTACAGTGGTCTGAGAAACAGGAAACAATGAGATGAGCACCAAAATTGCCATAGCTTAATGCTTAGAAACAGTTTCTAGATTGTGGTGCAGACTGGAGGAATTTAGACAGAGAGTGGGCAGTCTATCTGAGTTCAGGAAGTATAATTGGAGTCTAGGGAGGCCAAGGGTTCTAGAGTTTGTAGGGCACTGAGGAGAGAACCAAATAAACTGAGACATCCTACGCACACTAATACAGTTCACTGAAGAAGAAATAGATCATTTTAATGGTGACATATTTATTAAAGAAATAGACTTTTAGGTAAGAATATGTCTACAGAAAAAACTCTAGATGGTTCATTGGGGAATTTTACGCAAATGTTTAAAGAAGATAACAATCTTATAAAAACTATGCCTGAAAATTATAAGGAAGAAAATGCTTCCCAACTCATTCTATGAGACTAGGTTTACTCAGGTACAAAACCAGATCAAGACTATACAGGACAAAAACTACAGACTAATACTTTTCATAAATATAAATGCATAAATTTTAAACAAAATTTTAACAATATGAATAAAAAGGCAATTCCAAGTGTGGTTTTCTCAGGAATGCAAGGTTGGTTTAATATTTGAAAAACCTAACAAAGTAATTCATCATAGCAACAAACTAAAAAGGAAAACTGCATCTCAGCTGGAGCAGAAAAACAGTGAACAAAAGCCACATCCATTCCTAATTAAAAACAAAAGCCAAAAAACTCTCAGCAACCTAGGAAAAGAAGGGGACTTCCTCAATCTGAAAGAAAGGCATTTATGTAAAGCCTACAGCTGACATCAGACTTAATGATGAAATGCTTTTCTGCCTAATATCAACAACAAGGCAAGCATGTCTACTTCACCATCTCTACTCAAAATTCTACTGGAGGCTAGAAATAAAAGATATGAATATTAGAAAGAAAGTCAAACTGTCTTTATTCATATACAACATGATTTTTTCTATAGGGAAAATTATGTAGAATCACATAAAAGCTATTAAAACTACTAGAGGTTGTGGAGTTTGAAGCATACAAGTATATTATATATAATAAAATTCAGTTGTTTTTCTGTATACTAGCAATGAAAAATTGAAAACTGAAAAAATTTTGACAAAGAGGCAATGATGTTTCAGTGGAGAATGGATTATCTTTTCAACAAATGATATGAGAAAATCTGGATATGCATATGCAAAAAACTTAATTTTGTTCCCTCTATCATGTCACATACAAAATTAACTCAAAATGGATCATAGAATTTAATGTAACACCTAAAACTATAAAACTTCTAGAAGAAACCTACTCAAAAATCTTGGATTAGGCAAATGTTTTATAGATATGACTCTAAAAGTATGGTTCATGAAAGAAATAATGGATAAATTTGGCTTCATCAAAAGTTGAAGACTATTCTTCAAAGACACTGTTGTAAGAATAAGGAGACATTAGGAAGAAAGTAAAAGTTGTTATATGAACACATAAGCCAGAATTGGGAGAAAATACTTAGAAATAATCATTATATTTGATACAGAATTTCTATCTAGATATTTTTTAAATCACCTTGCAGCTATCAATAATAAGTAAATAAATAATACAATTATTAAAAAGGCCAAAAGATTTCAACAAATCTTTTATTTGTCCTTTATCAAAAATGATATAGGACAAATAAGTACATAAAATAATGCTCAAAATCATTACTGTTTAAGGCAATGCAAATTAAAACTACATGATACTACTCTATGCCTATTCACAAGCTAAAATGAAAAAGAATAATCATTCTAAGTGTTGGTGAAGATATGGAGCAATTCAAACTCACACACTGCTTCTGGGAATGTAAAATGGCACAATCACTTAGAAAATAGTTTGAAAGTTTCTTTAAAAGTTACACACATATCTTCCATGTGATCCAGCCATTTCACTCCTAAGTTTTTATTTAAGAGAGAAAATATACATTCATATAACAATTTGCACACAAATGTTCATAGAAGCTTTTTGTTGTTAATCTAAACTACAAATATTTCCAATCTCCATCAACAGATAAACAGATACACAAATTATGGGATATACATACAATAGGCTACAAATTAACAGTAAAAAGGAATGAACTATTGATAAATGCAGCAACATGGATGAATCTCAAAATAATTATGTTCAGGGGAGTTCCCTGGTGGTGTAGTGGCTAGGCTTCAGTACTGTCAATGCTGCAGCCTGGGTTTGATTCCCAGCCAGGGAACTACCCACATAAAAAAAAAAAATTATGTTCAATATGAGAAACCAGATGAAAAGTTTTACCTACTGTATGATTCTATTTATATATAATTCTAGAAAATGCAAGTTAATCTATGATGATGAAAGGCAAACTGGTGGTTACATGAGGACATGTAGGATATGGAAGGGCAAGAGAAGGGGAATACAAAGGAACCTAAATTGTGTATATGAGGTCAGACAATTAATTTCACAAACTCATCCTAGAAAAAGTGCTACATACTTCATTGCTGAATATCACTACAGTCACCTTCCAAGTACTCCCCTTGGGAAGCTATGCATCGACACCAGAGCCTAGTTCACTCTTTGAAGCGATTTTGGAACTCTTTCTCTGGAATGACCACCAGAGCTGTCATCAAGCTCAAACTCTGATAATTAAGTTTGTGAACTTGCTACCATGCACTTACGTTGGCAGCACTGTACAAACAACTTGGTAAGGTATAATAAACTTTACAACATAACAGTGCTAAATATACATTATTTTTATATAGTATCTATATAGTATAGACACATTATTTTTATAAGCTAATGTTGGGTTTTTATATCCCATTTATAGCTTTACTTCCCTCTACTATCCCTAACTTTTGAGATCAGCAATAACTAAGGAAAACATATTATTTATCAGAATTTGATCCATTATGTGTCATGGTTATGAAATATTTTAGTTTTAGTCATTATTAATGGGTTGCCTCATTTTATATGTTGGGATAGACTCTCTTTCTAGAGACTGCTTATCACAACTGGAATGGTGGAAATAGGGAATAATTCTCTACATCTTATCACATTACCAAAGGCCTATTACAGCAGTTGCTTTTATTCAGTACATCAAGTCTATCAAGAAAAAGTTACAAATTATACTCATAGGTAATAGAAAACAACAACAAGAAAATGCCCCACAATTTCAAGAGACAGAGCCAGATGTGGCAGAGATACTGGAATTATCAGACCAGGAATTTTAAACAAGTGTGATTAATACATGAAAGGCTAAAATAGACAAAGTAGAAAAAAATGCAAGAATAGATGGACACGTGAGCCGAGATAGAAATTTGGGCCTAAGAAAGATTCAGAAAGAAATGCTAGACATAAATAAAAAGAACTGTAACAGAAATGAAAATGTCTTTGATGAACTTATTAGTAGGCAGGGTAAGGATAAGAATCTCTGAACTTGAAGATATACACGTAGGAATCTCAAAAACTGAAAAGCAAAAAGAATGAAGACTGAGAAAAATATAATAGACTATCCAAGAATTGTGGGACAACTACAAGAGGTATGCCATATGCATAATGGGACTACTGGAAGGAAAAGAGAGAAAGAAACAGGAAAAATAAATTGAAACAATAATGACTGAGACTGTCTCCCAAATTAATGGCAGATACCATTCCACAGACCCAGGAATCTCAGAGAAAACCAAGCAACATAAATACCAAACAAAAATCTACACCTAGACATACCATTTTCAAACTAAAGAAAATCAAAAATCAAAGAAAAAATTCTGCAAGAAGCCAGGGTGAAAAAACAACTTATCTATTGAGAATGAAAGATAAGAATTACATCTGACTTCTTCTCAGAAACTAAGTAAGAAGAGAGCAGAGTGAAATATTTAAAATATTAAGAGGAAAAAAAAATGAACCTGGAATTCTGTAAAGAAGAGCAACAAGGGGGAATAAGTAAAGATAAAATAAAAAAATTGTTTTTCTTATCCTTAATTGATCTGACAATAGTTCGTTCAAAATAATAATAGCAACAGTGTGTTTTATTACATACGCTTATGTATATATCTTTTGCATATATATGATTATGTATGAATGACAACCCATGTAGTGGTATAGTGTTATATGAAAGATAAAAATAGGAACAAAGAACAAGGGCAACAAATAGAAGACAGTAGCCAAAATGGTAAATATTAATCCAAATATATAATTAATCATTTCAAATGACAATGGTCTAAATGCATCAAGTAAAAGACAGAAATTGTCAGAGTGAATCAAGAAATAAGACCTAACTATATGTTGTCCATAAGTAATCCACTATAAATATAAAGACACATACAGATTAATAATAAATGGATGGGGAAAAACATACCATAGTAACACTAATTAAAAGAAAACAGGAGTAGCTGTATTAATTTCAGATAGAGCAGACATCAAAGCAAGAAAAGTTATCAGACATAAAGGTGGGCTTTACATAGTGATACAGAAATCAATTCTCCAAGAAGAAAATAAAAATCCTTAATGTATATTCACCTGAAAACATAGTGTCAAACTACATGAGGCAAAAAACTGATAGAACTGCAAAAAACAAAAGACAAATCCACTATCATAGTCGGAGATTCAACACCCCTCTATCAGAAAGGAACATATGCAACAGGCAGAAAATCAGCAGGACACAGCTGAACTCAACAATACCAACAATCAACTGGATATGATTGGTATCTATAGACTACATCTTTTCAAGCTTATATTAAACATTCACCAAGATAAACACATCTTGCCCATAAAACAGATCTATCAGATATATCTGAATGATTATTTCCATCTGCTGATTGCGACATTTGAGTTTGTCCCATGAGCTCAAAAAACCTTTCCCTCTACTATATATGTACATTTAAAAAATATTTTTGTGTTTTCTAAGAATGAATAACAATAGGAAAGTTATATACTTTAATGTAATCATTTATTTCAATAAAATGTACCACCTTAACCGTATTTACTTAAAAATATAAATACTATAATTATTGTAAAATTGTTATTCAGTGTGAAACTGTTTCAAGGACTTTTCTCTATTTACAAGATTTTTTAATATGTTTTTCTATTGCTTATACTATCAACAATAGAGATGTTTTGTATATGAGATTGTGTAACATTTTGTAATAAATTTTTTATGTCATCAATTCCATTAGATTTTTATCTACACTTAAATCTAATTTATGCCTGAAACCTATGTAATTCTTGCTAACAGATGCCACCCCAAAAAGTCTAACAATAAAAATGAATTTAAAAAAAGAATGAAAGAAAGAAAAGAAATATGGATAAGGCACAAGTGCAAACGGTAGCTATACTTGGTGAATTTTCTACACTTCTGCCATGAGTTATAGATGGTTGTTTGTATAAAAATTAATCTCACAATAATTATAGTCCATGTCATTATTTTAAAAAAAGTTTTGCTACTTTTATGGTTATTTGGGTTAGATATAAATGCATACTTTTTATTTCTGATAGCAAAAGTTGTAGTTTTAGTGCTATGGCTAGTTTTGTTCTTAAAATTGTATTATATGCATCAGTGTGTATAACATAAACATCTGTTCCAAAGGATCTGATGTGATTCTCTTCAAATTACTGAGGGCTCAATGATGTCTTGCAATACCTTCTTAGTTTGTAATAATGGTCACACATGTCTTCTTTGAATGTGATAGTTATTGTTCATTTTTATAAAAATAATCAGTATTATGTTTTTAATAAATTTTCACCATACTATATTTCAAAAAAAAAAAAATCTAATTGATGCTACTTAGTATGCTTTGAGTATTTTTTGCTAAAATTCAATATAATGGTAAATTTACTACCATATAACAATTCAAAATAAAAATGTCATTTATATAAAAAGCAGCTCAAATATGTTATTATTAAATGCATAAAATAGTAAAAATAACTTTTTTTTTTGGCCTTTTGACAAATTTTGAAAAAAAGCTTGAAGTCAACACAGTGAAAGGGTTAAAACAACAGAAATTAAACAATGTCTGTTTTTAGACCTCAATGGAATTAAACTAGTAATCAATAACAGAAAGATACTCTAAAAAGTCCCAAACTATGTGAAGATTAAACAACATACTTCTAAATAATATATGGTTCAATGAAAAAATCTCCAGAGAAATTTAAAAATATTTTGAAATAAATGAAAATGAAAACACAACTCATCAAAACTTGTGAGATGCAGTATAAGCAGTGCTTAGAGAGAAATTTATAGAATTAAATTCATATTAGAAAAGAAAAATGAGCTAAATCAATCATCTAAATTTCTGCATTAGGAAAATTAAAAAAAGAAGAGCAATCCAAAGTAAACAGAAGAAAAGAAATAATAAGAATTATAGCAGAAATAAAAGAAACCTAAAATAAGAGATCAATAAAGTTACCAAAACCAAAAGCTAGTTCTTTGAAAAGATCAATAAAATTGATATACTTATAACCAGAAAACAAAGGTAAAAAGAGCTAGGACACCAGTAGTAATATAATAAATGAAAGTGGGGACATCGCTATAGAACCTATGGACATTAAAAGAATACTAGAATACTATGAACAACTCTATTCCCACAAATTTGACAAACTAAATAAAATGGACCAGTTCCTTGAAAGATACAATTTGCCCGAACTCACATAAGAAGAAATAAACAATCTGAACAGGCGTATATCTAGTAAAGAAATTGAATCAATAATTAACAACCTTCCAAAGCAGAAAACACTAGGACCACATGGGTTTGCTGGTGAACTCTACCAAATATAGGGAAGAAATTATACCAATAATCTACAATCTCTCTTAGAGAATAGAGGCAGACAGACTACTTCCTAACTCATTCTAGGATGCTAGCATTACCCTAAAGCCAAAACCATACATACAAATATATTACAAGCAAAGAAAACTATAGACCAATATCTCTCATGAACATTGGTGCAAATATCTTTGACAAAATATTATTTCCTATATCCCAGAAATGAACAAGTGGAATTTGAGATTAAAAACGTAGTATCATTTCATTGAACCCCAAAACATGAAATACATAGGTATAAATTACCAAAATTATATACATGATCTATATGAGGAAAACTACAAAACTCTAATGAACAAAGTCAAATGAGAGATATTTCATGTTCAGGGATAGGAATATTCAATATTGTCAAGATATCAGTTTTCCCCAACTTGATCTACAAATTCACTGCAATCCCAATTGAAATTCCAGCAGTTATTTTGTGAATATTGGTAAATTGATTCAAAATTTATATGGAGAAGCAAAAGATCCAGAATAGCTAACACAATATTGAAGGATAAGAACAAACTTGAAGAAATGATACTATTCACTTTCAATACTTAATATAAAGCTGCAGTAATCAAGATCGTGTGGTATTGGTGAAAGAATAGACAAACAGATCAATGGAACAGAACCAAGAGGCCAGAAACAGACCACCATACATAACAGTCAACTGATCTTTGACAAAGGAGCAAAACGCAATGCAGTAGAATAAAGATAGTCTTTCCAACAAATGTTGCTGGAACAAATGGACATCCATGTGCAAAAAAAATAAATCTAGACTCAGATTTTATACCCTTCACAAAAATTATCTCAAATTCACCAACAGACCTAAATTTAAAGTCCAAAACTATAAAACTCTTAAGAGATAACATAGGAGAAAATCTAGAATGACCTTGGGTATGGCGATGACTTTTTAGATACACAACAACAAAGGCACAATCCATGAAATAATTGGTAAATGGGACTTCATTGTAATTAAAAAATTCTGCTCTGTGAAAGACAATGTCAAGAGAATTAGAAGATAAGCCATGGACCAAGAGGAAATATTTACAAAATATACATATGATAAAGAATTTTTACCCAAAATTTATAAAGAACTCTTAAAACTCAACAAGAAAACAAATAACCCAATTTAAAAAATGGACCAAAGACCTTCCTAACAGACACCTCAGTAAAAAAGATATATAGATGGCAAATAAGTATATGAAAAGATGCTCAACATCCTAAGTTACTACAGAAATTTTTCTAATGCTAATGTACAATACTATGGGATAATGCTTTGTATGAGTATTCCTAGTCTTCTTCTTTATGGCACTTTGCATTAGTTTTGGCAAGAAAGCTTTTTAGGACAATGTTTTATAGAGAGTAAACTAAAATGACTATAGATCCCTTGTCTCACAGCTCATCTTAGGATCCTTCCATTTGATATAATTGGTTCGGCCCTTTTGCCCCATAAAAACTTACTATCAACTGAAAATTAGTGTATTTTAATGTGCATTTTTATGCTCCATCACTTTCTAAGTTATGAAACTCGACTGGCTACAATGTTATCTCTGGAAAAATCAGCTGTCAGCTTCTTTTCTTCAGGTACTTACTAAATTCTTCCCTTGCTATTCTTCATTTCCACTTTGCTAATATTTGCTCACTTATAGGTCAAGTAAAACATTGATATGATGTGTATGTGTGCTTTATGTCGTAGGTACATACCTAATTATACATCTAAGTATGTTTTTGGTAGAAAAGGAATAACAAGAAAGAGTGTAATTCCAAATGAAAGTGCAGGCTGGAATTTAGTAAAAAGAACATTGACTTTGGAGCAAAACCAATGTCCTTTGACCTATACTGGCTACTGACCATGTTTGAACCATGGAACCTCTCTGGGCCTCTATGGCCTTCCAGGCTGGTTGTAAAGACAATGACTTATGCTTACAGTAGGTCTTCAGTCAATATTAGGCCTCTCTTTCTTCTTTCATGAGAAAACATAAAAATAGTGATAAGTAACATTTTAAGACCTTCAGTATGTACCTACTCTGTGCATGAAACGGGGTTTGTGCCCATTAATAGCATAAGAATCATGAGACCAACTGGCTAAGAGTACAGGCTCTACAACTAGCCTTCCTGAGTTCAATTCCTGACTTTACCAATAACTAGCTTTATGACTGAGGACAAGTTATTTCACTTCTCTATGCTTCAGTTCTCTCATCTTAAAAATGGGGAGATAAGAACAGTCTTTTCCTCACGGGAGACTAGTGAGCGTTAAGTACGATAATAATTGTTAAATACTTAGATAGTGTCTGACATATTTATTATAAACTGTATTATTATCTCACTCTTTGTAGTAGTTCAGTGAATTAGGTAAAATCATTATTTTTATATTATTTGTGGGAAAATGATGATAAGTAAAGTAAAATAATTTGCTCAAGGACACTCAGTGAAATACAGAATTAGGACTTGATTCTTGTCTATTTTACTAACTGTTCAAATTTCTCCTTATTTATTTCCAAGACAAGTTCTTATGGGGATTGACTAAACAGTCTGATATTGGAACTGGTAAAAAACCTTTCTGAAAGTTTAAATATAAATTTTCTCTCCAAATTTCCTTAGTCATGCAAACAACTCTAGTGAAACCAACAAAATTTCTCATGAGGAAATTATGTTGACTCTTTTATGCTAAATTATTTTTTCTGTTTTGCCTATTCAGCTATCCTACCCTTTCACCAATAACCTCAGAAAGATTGCAAGGCTGATTGAAATTTTAAAAGGCTGGTGTGAATATGGACAAAATATTTAACGTCTTTGAGGGGGACTGGACTAGATAACCTCTAGAGTCCTTCCTGGCTCTAAAATTCTGTGATCCTATGGGTGGAATCTTCATAGTTAGGATGCAATAACCCAGATGCTCTTTTCCATTTACTAGAGGGGCCCTGCTGATGCATTATTCCATTAATTTAATCTCCTGTTTACATGTATGTTTGCTTTCATTCTGATTCTTTAGGGCACAAGATACAAGAGAGAAAAGAAACATAAGAAAAATGCACTAAAAAAGACATTTTAAAGTTAAATGGTAACGGGAATTTGGAAGGGAGTGAATTCGACAACATGCACTTTAGATTAGGCTTTCTTTTTTATTACTTTGGTATTCCATGACCTTCTTTTAGTGACCATTTTATATTCAAACAATACTACACTGAAGGTTTTGAAAGGACAGAGCTGATATCCAAATGTCACACAATATGCTGATGTTTCTTTAAATACAACACATACTTTATTTCCTTCCTTTCAATTATAAAACTATCAATGCACTTCAGCTAGCCCTGTGATATTATGGCAAACGAGTATTTGTTAGGAACCATCTTAATATATCTCCCGAAATGACCAGTTTCTTTATCTAGTAACATATTCCAGGAAAAAAGCATTGAATTTATTAAGTGTGTGTTGTATAGTTGAATCATTGCAAATGATTTAGAAACCTAAAATGCAGAGACCATCCATAAAAAGACAAAACAACACAACTTAGTGAATCAGAACAATATAAAACTATAACATACCTGAAAGCTGTGCTACAGTTGAGACATACAGAAGATGTTCTGGAAGCACAGAAGATGAACACCTAGCTGTTTGTTTTCTGGGCAGAGAGGAATACATGGCTTCTCAAAGAAGTGATGATTAGGTGGCGTCTTGAAAACTGTATAAAAACTGGTCTGATTTTGAGATGAAGATTCCAGAAAGAGGGACCAGGATGTGCAAAAAATGAAAGAAAGGCATATTTGAAATAGTATTCCATATGGAAGAGTTTAGAGTGCTTCTCGTCTAGTGGGTAAAGTTGAGCGTGGAAAGGTTGAGTGGGGCAGAGTATAAGGAATCTCACATGTCATAGTGTGAGATTGTCTAGTAGTTCATGAAGCATCATGGATGGAGTTTAAGCAGTTGACTGATATGATCTGATTTGTTAGCAGTTTACATTTCCATTTATAAGAGAACTTCTTAGGAAGGGCCTCAGCCAATCAATTTCAAGGACTTAATACTATGTCTAGAATGTGGTAGATGTTCTAAAAATGTGTCATATGAAGTAGTAAATAGATGAGTCGATCAATCAATAAAAGAACTAACCTAGTTAAATTTGCTTCTGGACTACATAACCAAATGATTTACAGGGGTAAATAATGAGTTTTACTTTAAAATGTTTAAGCAAGAAAGGAGAGTGGTTGTGAGGATAGGTAAAACATGACCGTCCAAATATGGATAATTATGAATGCTGGGAATCTGGCACATAGGGGATCACATTTCTATTTTCTTTACGTTTTTTTGAATGTTTGATGTTTTTCCATAATAAGAGGTTCTAAAAATTGCTCTTGAGTTAAGGCAACCTGATTTAGTGCTGGAGCAATAAGTATCTTAATTAAAAAGAGCTAAACTATTAAAAAATAGTATTTGTGACTTAAAGAAAAACTAAAAGGGAAGAAACACCTTGGACACTATAAAAAATTTTGGGAGTCAATGCAACCCTTGACTAGGTTTGTTAACTTTTCGATCTAATTTTGCTAGAGAAGTTCTTGACTCAAACCTCTTCATAGCTTATATTATAAAACTGAAACTAATCTGTTAGAAATTAGATATTACATTTTTTAAAGTATGGAAATCACAAGCTCATTCCAAAAGTACTTTGCAAAAAATGCTTAATTTATATCATATTCAATTATTTTACAAAATTTTGTCATTTTGTAGTTACTAAAAATAACTTGGTAGAATTTATTCCTGCTTGTATTTGTAAAATAAATACATTTTGTACTTACAGCTCTTAGGTTAAGACAAAAACAATCTGCATGTACAAGTGCATCATTATTTCTATTCCAGGAATGTGAATTTTTCCTAGCTAAATTTGAAAGTTATGTAAAGCCATTGATTTGAATCTTTTGCAATCCATTGAATAAATTGAGTTATTGCTCCTAAATAAAATTAGGTTTTGATAACTGATAATTTCTGGAGACTGGCCAGGCTATCACTGAAACCTTTGCTGTCCAGGTGCAGCTGTTGGAGGAGGGGGTCTCAGCCTCTTCAGATTAGCTTTCATATCTATTCTCAGTGTCTGGTGAGCTGGACATCTCCATGTGTTGGAAACAATGTTGTACATAATGAGTGTCAAATTGCAAGCCAGCGTTTAAATGATAGTTCTTCAGCTGATGCACAGAGAAAAAGTAAGAATGCTGCAATGAGGATATCACAGAGGTAGGAATGGCATATGGAGACAAGGGAGGGACAAATATTAAAGATTGACTTTTGGTCCTTATATTAACTAAAACAATTTTGTCCAGGAAAAAGAAACACAGCTTCACAGAAGTAGCACAGGTCACCAGAACTTGTGACAGTTCTCACTTATTTTTCCTTTTAACATTTAAAAAATAAATTTCTATTAAAATAGTCTCTTAATAATAAAAAGGAAAAAGAACAGATTATTTGAGAAACTGGCTGATTGAAAGGGGAAATTGAAGAATGCTATATTAATAGGCATTAGGAAAAAATATTTTACTATTGTGTTATTGAAATTTACCATTGGGTGCACATCAAAGATTCATTTAAAAAATTTTTTTTAGGCAAGATGGGACCTGGCTCTGAAAATGAAGTGTTTCCTATTCCAAATACCTCAGTGGTTAAGCAAAACTAATGGCCATAGAATGATTTAAGTCAATGTAAATCTTTTTTAGTCACTATTACACTGGAAACCTTATAAAACTAAAGTCTGAAAGATGCATTAATTACTCCAGATCTTTTTTAAACCACTTTTCTTCTCCACGAACAGTGTCTACTTTGGTGTCCTTGATTCTGAATATTTTTATTATGTAGAAAGTTTTCACTAATTTGTTAGATAAATCTCCTCCTTTCCTTTCCACAAATAAAATAATTTTTCTTCTTTGGGGTTCTTAAAGTTTATGAATTCAGATATATGGAAAGGCAAGTGACTACATAACTCCTGTTGTCAAGTTTCATCTTAAAATCACACTGATAACAGTATGCTTTATTTACTATACCACTACTAGCAACTTTCAAAGCTTTTGTATCCCAGCCCCCAAGTCTATGTTCTCACCTTCCACTGTTCTCTGTTCAGTTCAGCCCACTCTCAATCCATCAGACATCTTCATATGATAGAACATGCCTACAGATTTCTCCTTTGTTTCCTGCCATCTGGAACAGCTTTTTCTACTTCATCCACTGTGTTGCTCTAAATCTTGGGGGCAATATGTTCTAAAATTGTTTTTTTTCCTTTAATTTTTGTAATTGTATTGTTAACTCATGAAGCGATGTTAAAAATAAAACACATAAATAAGCCCATGAAGATGTCTTTCTTGTGCAAACTAAGACTTACATAAAAAAAAAAAAATCTAAATGACTAGGACTTAATTTGGAGGAAACAAAGTTGAGAGGTGTATTACTAATAACATTTAAATAAATAAGAGATTATTTGATTGTTGGTAATCAGCTAATTTTTGTTACAAATCAAAAGGAATTGTGCTCTAATTTAAGTGAAAAGTTTCTAAGTCAGATATAAAGAAGACAATAGCAACTGTTAAATAATGAGTTGGCTCACTAAAGTTCATTATCTCTATTTTTACTGTAGCAGCCAAATAGTATATCTGAGCATATGTTTCAAATTTGATATATATTCAACTTGAGCTTTGTCAAGGGAGGAAAATGTGTATGGTGAGAGAGAAAAAGTCAGAGAGACATGGACAGAAATATATAATGTTGGGGAGCAATCCAGAAGGGGAAGTTAAACAAGATTGGTGTGTTAAACAAGATTCTTTTGACAGTTGTATTTTGTTGTCAGGACAGATAAGTATTAAAAAAGAAGGTATTTTTTGAAAAATAGTATTTTCTACTTTTCCATTTATAGACTTTATAGCTATAAAAAGCATAATAGCAAAATAAAAACAAGAATATATAATTTAAAATTTTTTTGCAGAGTTTTTTGAGCTATGTATTATTTCATACTAGTAGAAACAAACCAAATTTCATACATGTGGTAAAATCTTTTTATTTATATATGCTATCCATCTTGTTTCAGGAAGACTTGAATGGCAGTATTTGATTATTTCATTAGAATAAGAGCTTATCACAATAAAGACAAACTTTTTGTTAAATGTTTATCTTGTTTCATGTGATGCCAAGTGAAAAGAAGTGATGAATTTTACAGAAACTTTTCCATTTCAGGAAAAGTTTGTCTTTCTCCTAAAGAGACTGTATTATATTAAAAACATTAGTTGTTGGCTTTCCAAACTTCCACTAGTTTTGTTAGTCTTCTTATATAAAAGGCATGAAAATCTATTTAACATTAACATTTTATTTTTGAAGTCCATTTTATTTTAACTTGAGAAAGTTAAAATAAACAAGTAGAAAAGTATATAGATGGAATCTAAACTATCCTTATATGCAAAAGAAGTGAGAAAAGAATTACAAGTGTTATTATTTTGGGAACTAAAATACAGGATTTCAAGCTAAGAATTTCTATTCGATTAGTTCAAAGGCAAGGTGACAACCACCTTCAAATTAGGTTTAAAAAAGAAACTATAAACATTGTCAAAGTTTAGACAAAATGACAGGAACATCACATTAAAAAAACTTAGAAGGGAAATTTTCCTTAAAAATTTTAGGAACTAAGTTTAGTAGCATACTTAGGAAAAGCTTTCATAATTTCTAAATGAAAAACATACATAAGATAATTATACTAGCTTTCCATGTTTACATAACACTCACAAGATATATATGGAAAATTTTACCCAGAGTAATTTTATATTCCATGTCATAATTTGGTTTATTTTCCTTTGCAAGGATAAAACATCTACTAGTAGGAATCAGACTAGTATGAACATTTCAAAACCACACGATTCTAACTATAAATTTTAGTTCCTAAAGTATGTTTATTTGCAGTGCATCATTATGTAAAATATTAGTTATTTAAAGAATAAATACTTTTTAAAGAGAAAAGATAAAATAGAAAGCATCAGTCATAGATATAAATAGAATTGCAAAAAGGCATATTAAAGGTATTTCTTTTCAAATCTAACCATCTAAAAGCAAGCTACTTTACCTATAATAGTTAGAATGGAATTAGTTTTTAAAAATGCAAATATTTTCATTATTTGAAAGATAGCCTTTTCAGTAAGTAAGTTACTCTGATAACTAAGCTGCAGTGGGACAAAGTCATGGTAACTTCTCTTTTTTTATTTGATTCAGATTGTTATAAAAGGCAAATTTTACATCCTATGATTTCAAGAAGGTTTAGGCTTCTTTTCTGCTTCATTACATGCCTGATAATTTCTAGATATTTTAGTATAGGACATCACACCGATGCAGTCTTGCAGTGCAGCCCAAGGCAGTTGCAGCAAGTATTTCCCACTAGGAATGTTAAGGAGCTAGGCGGGTACAAGGCTTGAGGAAAAAATCCAGAAAACCTTAATACAGCTTGTTGGTCCTTTCCGCACAAAAAACGTTTTTAGACTAGATACATAAAACACAGTTTATTATCTTAAATTTTTTAAGGAGACTCTTTTGTTAAATGTTAACAAAAGAACGACTATCCTAATTTCCTTTAAAATGCAACCCTTAAAAAATTCAACTCTCAAGTCTTATTGAAAAGTGCTTAAATCATATAGAGATAGATATCACTTGGTGTCCTTCTTTTCTAACAAATAGCTTTTCCCATTGTTTCCATTAATTTCAACCACATTCGTTTTTTAAAAAACAAGGCCCTTCTTTTCATCACAGAATGCAGATGTATGATTTAACATATAAAACCAGTAATTTCATACTTTTTTCCGAAAGATTAATTTTTTCTCTTTTACTCGGTTTTCAAGAAGTCTTCCCGTGATTAACTGTAAACAGGAATGGTTTACACCTCAAATTAGAAGCCATTAATTAGCATGACGAAGTCAATTGCAAGATACACAGATAATTTAAATTATTTAATCACTAATCACCTTGGCTAAACTGTAGTATACTGTTTCAATATCCTTCGTTAGGTTACCGATCTGTCACTAAATTACCTCCAGATCAGTTAGAGATAAATATTAGCGTTCTTTCCTTTCTTTCATGTTTACATTATTCCTTTCTGTAAACACTTAAAAAAGCTTTAAGGTTCTTTAACCTCAAATCCCTAATTAGCCGTCACTAGCCTTTTTGTAACCAGGAAAAAGAGAGTATCTGAAGTACAGATCAGGAGTTCGCTTTGCCCATATAACAATAAAAAACATTTTAAAAATGTACGGTTAAGGCAATGCTAGTAATAAAAGATATGCAGAGGTGGCTTCGGCAAATAACGGGCTTGCAAATGCAAGTGCTTCACAAAAAGCGCCCGAACCTCTATTGCAATATACAGCATTCCAATAAATTACCCAACACTTTGCATAGGCTGCAGAAATAACGCAGGACAAGACTTACACAGATGCCAATCCGCAGCATTTATACACATGCACATGGCAAGAGACAGAAACCAAACACTATCATTCAACTCGGGCAGGGTACCGCGATCCCGAGTTTGCCCAGCGTGAGAGTGCTCTCTGCGTGTGTCTGTGTGCGCGCGTGAGAGTAAGACCCATCCTCGGGGCATTTCCCCTCTTTGGGCAGTTTTGCTTCATTTGTTTCCCATTTCTGCTACATAGAAACTAACTTCCATCTCAGCTCCAGCCAGCGCCACTGAATAGAGCCTGTGCTGCGGCTCCGTGTGCGTCAGATCCCTCCGCGGAACAGTCCCCGTCCCCCTCCCTCCCGTGATCGGCCTCCACAGAGAAAGCGCCTTCCAGCCAACCGGAGGCTCTGACTCCGACATCTTCTCCGACTGGAAATAAATAAATAAATCGCACCTTTGGTCGGGGAGGAGGGGTCGGAGGTCTCACCGCGCTGGGTGCTGGGGCGCTAGGGGCGCAGAGCGGCAGGAACTCCTTTTTCTGCGCCGAGGGGCGGGGGCGCGAGCTAAGGACGGGGCGAGCCCCAGGCCGCGAAGGCGGCGGACTCCTTTCTGCGGCGGAGGGATCCGCGGCGGTGGCGGCGGCGGCCGTAGCTGCTGCCTGAGAGTTGTTGTTTCCTCCTCCTCCTCCTCCGCCTCCGCCGCCGTTGCTTGAATGGTGGAGCCGAGGCTCTGCTCGTGAACACACAGTGACAGCTATAGGGCAGGCGGCGGCACCATCTCCGCTTCCCCTCGGCGGCGGGGTGTCCCGCCGGCGGCCCTGAAGTGACCCATAAACATGTCTTGTGAGAGGAAAGGCCTCTCGGAGCTACGATCGGGTAAGTCGGGGGGCTGCCGGGGCCGCTGGCACCGGGCGATTCCGCCCGCGGCCCCCCGCCCCCCGCCGCCCGGCCGCTCAGCCTGTGTGTCTCCCCGTCCCTCTCTCCCGCGCAGAGCTCTACTTCCTCATCGCCCGGTTCCTGGAAGATGGACCCTGTCAGCAGGCGGCTCAGGTACGGCGGCGCGCGGCGCGGGCCGGGCCGGCGCTCGCCGCTCGCGGGCGTGGGGGAGGGCGGCGGCGACGGCGGGGCCGCGGCCCCGGGCGCGGGGCTCAGCTATCCCCGCTTTGTTGTTGCAGGTGCTGATTCGCGAGGTAGCCGAGAAGGAGGTAAGGGCGGCGGCGGCCCGCCGCGTCCTGCCGCCGCGCGTCCGCCCCTGGGCCGCGGCGCCGCCGCTGCCGCTGCCGCTGGGGCGTGGGGTGCGGGGCTCGGGGTCCCAGCCGGGGCGCGGGGAGGGCGGGGGAAGGGAGCGGGCGGGCTGGGGTCGGGGGCCGGGCTCACGGGGTGCCCTCTCCCCGCAGCTGCTGCCCCGGCGCACCGACTGGACCGGGAAGGAGCATCCCAGGACCTACCAGAATCTGGTGAGATATTCACATCGCGGAGCAAAGAAACTTTTCCCCGAGTCGAATAAAAATTGAATTTCCCGCAATTTTTTACAGAGACAAAAACTTGGCCCCAAAACGTGAAAGCTCCAAAGGCCACGGGGAGGGTTGGGAGGCTGGCGCCAGAGCTGCGGGGGGCAGTGACCGGGTGACCCGCACCCTGGGGCCGCAGGGGCTGCCGACAGTTTATTTGTGATATTTTGTTAATGTGCTAGAAATAAAGATACGTCATGAGTGTTGTGCAGTGCAAGGCCGGAGGAGGAGGGGCCGGCGCGCGCGTCCGTGCGGGCGCGGGGGCGCGCGCGAGGCGGCAGCAGCGGCGGCGGCGGGAGCGGCGCGAGGAGGGAGGGCGCGCTCTCTCGCTCTGCGCGCGGTCGGCTCGGCTTTCTCCAGCCGCACACAATAGCTGGTGACTAACTGCTCCGAAGTGGCATTAGCATTTCAGAAGCAGGCTCTTCAGCCGCAGCGGAACCGTGGCAAGACGTTATATATTTTTTCCTCTCCCGTTTCTTTTGCTTTTTTAAAATTCAGAGCAAGATTTTTCGTTGGAGGGGTTCAGATGTGTGATGATAGTTGGCCAGCAGCACATCTTACATTTACCAAAACACATTAGCAGAAGTGTAAAGCCTGTAATATCTTAAAGCCAGAAATTTAACAGGTTTTTTCTAATTTTGTTAATTCTATAACCCTTGATCAATTAAAAACAATTTTTGGAGGCCACTGAAGAGTTTTGATTTTTAGCTATGTATTTTACATGGGATGGAGCTAGGCAAGTAAGTTTCTGTTACTGTGGGATATGTTTTGCTAAATAGCTTGGAAAATACCTACTACTTAATTTTGTGAGTTTTCAAGGTGAATATTTTAGTAATTTGTAGAAATTGACTTCCAAAAGTGAACCTATCAAGTAAGGTATTTGTATTTGGGAGTTATGTTTTCTATGTTCTTTTCTCCTAAACTGATTCAGAGGGTGTGTGTGTGTGTGTGTGTGTGTGTGTGTGTGTTTTGGGCAGTTAAAACAGTCACACTGGGGCAAATTAAGGTTTTGAAATTTATGCGGTGCATTGATTTTTTGAGACATATTGGTAACTGATGTGACATAGTTAAAAATGACTAATGTTATTTCATAAGGGCTTCTGAACCGATTTGGAAGTTTCAAAGGTAGCTTAGAATTGAAGGTCTTGTGTGAGGTGAAGGCACAACATGATTTTGATGGCTTTCATTTCATTTGGATGTAGAACATAAAACTTTTGCATCTAAATCTCGTGATTTAATGTAGGTTGTAGGTAAGTGCTCTCACAGTTGTTGAAATAAGCAAGGTTACCTAGCTCTAGTAAATTTAATGGAAACTTAACGGTGCATTTATTTCTACACTGTTTTCAAGTAGTGATTTAGGTTAGTTTCATTCAGTACTTGGCTAAAATGAATAGAGTTTGATGCCAATTCCAAATTCCAGTAACTTCAATATTTAAATTTTGAAGTTGTAAATATTTGACAAAATCTTGAGATTTCCATGTTTTCCTTATTTGAAAAATGCATATAAAGATCATAATTTTCCAGTTTTAAGAATTGGGCAGATTTTACAAAACTCACTTTTGCATCTTGTAAAAATCTACAAACCCCAAGTCACTGAAGATTGCTGTGTTTTTTTTTTAATGTAAAAACACTGAGTAATGTTAAAGCTGGCCAAATTATGGGATTATCTGATCCTTGTAGGAATATCATTTTGTTTTCTCCAGGGATAATGGGTACCAGTGTTGATTTTTGTTTAATTTTTTGAGAGGGTTTCTCATCTCTCAAAAATTATTAAAATGAATTTATAATTTTAGTGTATTTATCAAACTTAGAATACAACATCTGACACTTAGAAGCAGTGTTATTTATCAGAATTCACCTATTTTGCATGGCAGTGGTTCTTCTTGCTTGGAGGGTTTTCACCTTTTTGCCAGAACAGTCATGTTGGCATACTCAGGAGACAGTTAAGAGTTCTCATTAGAATTCAGAGTTTTCTGGCTCATTTTATCTTTCTTCGTTGAGCATATTGCTCATTATATCTACTGGATACAGGCATTCAAGGTGCTTTCATATCCAACTGTATATCCAGGTGTGTGGATAGTTGGTTTAATTTTATATGATTTTTTAAAATTGAGATTTAGTTAGCTCTAAAAATATTTGGGACACTAGGTATCTGAGCACATTTTTGTTTAACAGTATGATCTTGAAATTTTATGTCTAGGTGAGCACGTGCAAAAATCTCTTATATAGTATTCTCTATTGTCTTAATTTATTCTTCTGACTTAAAAATGTTTAACTATGTTGCATGTCATATTGCTTTTATCTAACATTGGTTTGAAGATTATTTTGGTGAGTGAAACCAAAATAACAACTGTTTTGTTTTAGTAGTGTCTACCTACCTGGAAATTTGTTGCTATGTTACTGATAAATTGAGTAATATTTTAAATGGACGAATTCGTATGTCAGATTGTAATTTCTAGAAGAACTGCAAATTACAGCTATTTGGATGAGATATATTTGTATTTATGAGCTTAAAAATAGATATGGATTAGCATCTTCAGTCAGCCTACAGATAAAAATCACAGTGTTTGACTTTTGACCAAGAGGAAAGTGGTGTTTTATGAGCAGTTTTAAAAGTTTACAGATTAAAAAAAAAAAAGGTGCATTTATTTCAGATGTGATTGATAAGGCTATTATGAGACATTGTGGTTGTTACCATCTACTTTAAGATTTAGAAAACATTTTTAACAGTAAATGGAATTTGATAGGAAGTTAAAGGGCTTTTATCCCCCTTCTATGATATATGCTTAATCAGATTTTATATTCGGTTGATTTTAAAACAAAAGGGGATTTTTAAAGCTTTTAGCAGAATTCATGTTTTTTAAATGGAGACAGACATGGGGGACAAAAGGATAAGAAAACTCGACTAATTTGTGGACAATTATTTGTTTCTTAGTTTGCATAGTTAGTTGGTTTGTTAACATTGACTTTCTAGTCACCTTAATTAGTGGTTATTGCATATTTATGAGATCTTTAGGCAGAATTTTTAAGCATTTTTACCAAATTGGGGATTCTGACTACTTTTTTTTGCTTACAAGGCATTTATTTTTTCAAAAGTGTGTTCCTGTTGTGCTAATTTGTTAAAATGATATAATTTTTTTTTTTTTGTAGTGGTATTTGGTTTCCTTAAAATGATTCCACTTAATTAGAAATCTTTATTAGGTGAAAGGATTGGGAGCCAGGACAAGTGGGTTGTGATCTTAGCCCTGCCAACAGTTAACCTGCAGGTTATCTCAGGCAAGTTATGGAATTTCTGTGGACCCCAGTTATCTCTTCATGAAGTAAGCAAATAAAATTTTTCTGATCTGAAAATCAAAATTTTAAACTAGAAATAGCAACACATTGTTTCTAAAAGCTCAGCTCTTTGATTTTGGAGCTTTTTTTGTTTTTGTTGTTGTTGTTATGTGGGTAGTTCCCTGGCTGGGAATCGAACCCAGGCCGAAGCGTTGACAGTGCCGAAGCCTTAGCCACTACACCACCAGGGAACTCCCTCATTTTGGAGCTTTGATTATCCAGAACAGAAAAGTAGGTAGAAAGAAATCATGCAGATTAGAAAATTGTGTAAAGCCTTTGAGTGTGCCATCCTTAGGTTGCAGAATGGTTTCTCCTTGCAAAGATGAAGATTTTTGAGACACTAACCACATTGTAGACTACTTCTTTATAATTAGTATGTTTTTCACCATGGTTTAAGTATTCATAAATTGTTGGTAGTCTTAAATTCAGAGATGATAGGAACCATGAAGAGAATTTACTTAAGTACTATGTGTCTTAAGTATCCATTTATTTAGATTATTGTGAAAGTTAAGTTAGAAAACTTAGAGACAAATTTTAGGGAAAAACTATGTAACACATTAAATGTTTTTGAATTTGAGATTCCCATTTTATATTAAAGGTAATATAGTACTTTTCAAAACTTAACCAGTGTAATTTGGGTAGGGGATGTGGCATATAGTGAAGTAAATATTGGTGGTAAAGTTACCATTTTCTTTTTAAGAAAAATATCAATAAATAGCAAGCTTTGATTGACAGCCTCTAAAACAGCCCTTTGCTATCATAATCATAATAAATAAAATTATATTAGGTATGAAGAGAATAGTACGTGATGAAGGGCTGAAGTAGGCAAAATTTCATCCTTTCTTACAGTGCAGTTATTGTTACCTATATCATTGTTTTAAAAAGTGAGACATTTACAAACATTTTGAAATGAAATAAGTATATTAAATTCTTAATACCCTTAAATAATTGTAAAGTGGTATTATGTAGAGAGGGAGTTTGATTAACTCCTCCCCAACTACACAGTAGTGTTTTATATGATTGTTATAAGTCAGGGTAGTACTGCAGGTCTGTTTTCCATTCTGTGAAATGGGCTATGGGCTAATAATAGTTCCTATTTTATAAGATGCTGTGAGTGATAACAGACTCCCACATCGAGTACTGAGTAAAGGTTTGTGTTTGCTATTATTAGAATTTTAGTAGTCATAGTAAAGATTGTTCCAGTTATAGCTTTATAATGTCTATTAAAGTTTAAAAAAAAAACATTTAATTTCAGAAGCAAGTATACAAAATTTTCTGAACAATAACAGCTACAGTATTAAAAAGGCTGCTTTAAAACTTCAGAAGATACTATTACTATAATTATTTTGTAGATTCAAAGATAAGCCTAAGATATAGAGAAAAAAATATTGTAAATATCAAAAATAAGTAATTTTAAAAGCATTTTGAATAGATGTCTAGGAAACCTTTTATGATTTATATAGTGATTCTAACTATGGAATGATTAACAAGTATTAAGAAGTATTCGGGTGTTTGAAATACCCAGAATTGATTAAAGAGTATAAGCAGCTTTTTTTTTTTTTTTTTTTTTTGGTAATGACCAAATGGCCTTTAGGAATATGTGAAGAGAGCTTGATTGTTGGATCTGGCTCCTGTATGGAGATTTGTATAATTTAAAACCATCACAATAATTTGTATTTTTTTTTGGAAATTGTAATATCAATCTGGCTTAATGATACATGTGTTTTAAACAGTTTAATAAATACTTTTCTGTATTAGTCCTTAAGTGATCATTAGGTTAAATGAATCTTATGAATGTCAATTTTTTAATCCACTCAATTTCTTTATCAGATAACCACAAGATTTTGTTTCTTTTATCTAGAAACTCCTCTCATTGCAGGCATTCTTTTCTCCAAAGGGTGTGGTTATCTATCATGTCACCACAGAATTGTAGCAAATAAAATTGTATCCTGCACAACTTATTCTGGACAAGTAATACCAAATAGGTTAATTTTATTCTTACAAGTAGTTTCTTCATATAAATTTTAGAATTCATAGAAATTTATCTGTAATGCTAAGCGAAGTGGCAGTTAAACTAAGCATATCCATCTAGAATAACTTCTTATTTTAATGTAATTTTAATTAACTTAAAGAAAGTCAATTATTAAAATAAATGTATTAGAAAAAATTAATAGCAAATTTTTTAGGATATTTAAGTTGCTTTTGTAATTACATATAAAAGTGATAAAGGCTATTATATAATAGGAACCAAATTAAAAGTTTAGAAATAAATTGAACACATGTAAAGATTATAATTTCCTGTGGGGGAGGGTTTGTAGTTTGTGAAATGCTGTGTTGGTGAAATGAGTAATTTGTGAAAATAAATTATTTTGGAATTAAATATGTTACTTGAACATATGTAATATAGAGATTATAAATATTTTATAACAGATTGGGGAAAATGTACTTTTTTTTGTAGAATTTGAGAATTCAGGGTACTGGAAAATCAGATACTGTGATATTGAACAGTGAAATACTTAAATGTGAGAACCTTTGGTCACTGCAGAGAAGGCAGCCATCAGGTTTAAAGCAGGTGTATCTTTAGTTACTTGCCTTATATATACACACAAGCAGCCTTATTTTAGCTCAGGAATCATAGATAAGGAAAAGGATGGTTGGATGAAAAGTTTTGATACTAAGAAAAATTAGGTAGCAACATGGTCTGATGCAGCTTCCATTTAAGTTAAAACTACTTTAAATTGTTAGAGGAATGTGATTTGTAGTATTCATGGTAGCATGAATAATGGCAGCTTGCTACAAAGACACATGAAGAATCTATATATTCTGGACCCCAGATGGCCCGTGGTCATTGTGGTGTGACCCATTTGGTCTCTCACGGGTAGACAACAGGCATACAGCCTGTCTTCACAGAAGTTATAGTATAAATGCAGGAAATATTTACCTTTATTTGTGTCATTTGGCTCTTCACAGTTTTGGGATGTGGAAATATTAAATTCTGGAAAACTTAGATAAGTAAGCATTTTCTGAAACATTCACTGCTGTTCTATGTGTAGTCTTATCTAAGTCCAGTGTTTGAAACTGAAACATTACTAAAAATGAAACTGGTTGTTCTCTTAAGATTATTTATGTTGGCACTTTAAACATAAACAGTTTAAGGATTTTCCATCTTTAATTAATAGTAACTTTATCAACAGAATTATAGATTTGAATTTTAAATTATACTTTGTAAGTAAGTATGCTTTGCAGAAGATTTCTTACTGCACAAATTTTGCTTAACAAGTACTACTTGATTTAAAAACAAAACTTCAATATGTATTATTTTAAAATGTTAAATTTTGTTGTGTTTTAAATTAATTTTTATAGAACATCCTGTGTGTGGATAATTGTATTGACAATACTAACTGAATTATTATCTAAAATGATTCTTAGGTGGTTGACTAAATTGTGAATATAAGAGACTTTCTGGCACTATTTATTTAATTAAGAGTAAATAGACCTCCAAGATTAATTTTAACACTTAATAAGATGCCATATTAATTTTATTATACTTCTCATTATAAAGAAATCATGTACATGTAAGAGCCCTTCGGAGAGGAGTTACCCAGCTTAGAGGATTTGACTTGAAAAATGGTTATATGGGTTCTAGAAAGTTTATTATAATAATAATACCTGTGTGTCAGTGGTGGGAGGGGATTAAAGTTTAGAGAAAGAAACTGTAATGTGTTAAAAATAACAGCAGTTTTGGAATCCGGATATCTGGGTTTCATTACTGTATAACCTTTGGACTTGTTTTCTTTGCCTATAAAATGGGGAGAATACTTAACCTTATTTGCTTGTGAAGATAAATTTGGGGAATATTTGGCACAAAGTATTCCATATATTTGTCTTTGTGGGGAAGCTATTTCAGTAAAAGTGCTCAGGGAAAAGGTAAACTTGCTTTAAAGATTATAGATATAATTTCACCTATAATTTGTAATAATAGTAACAGATTAATAATAACTTTAGAAGTTTCGAGGTTAGGGGCTAGGTTTTAATAATAGACTTATATAGTGATTAAATAGCAAGTAAATTTTTAAGTTTATGATTTTTGTTTATGTGTTCAAATAGTCATAAAAATAAGAACCATATTTCATTAAGCAGACCTTTTAGAACTCAGAACTATAGTAGAGAGCAGAGGCAACTAGCCTTTCAAATCTGAAAAAAATTGTGAGAAAATAATAGATGTGAGACAGTCTGAAAAAACTGACTTTTTTAGAACCAATCAGGTTTTTAAAACATTGGGATGAAGTGAAGAGCCTAGTCAAATCAGATCATACTGTAGCTAATCATTAGGTAGATCTTATTTTCATAGGGACTTCTTAATTATATGCTAGGGGAAGGACTAAAATTTAGTTTTCACAGGTAAATCAAGTAGTTGGAAGTAACATATTGTTTTAACCTCTATGGAAAAAGGTTCTTAAAAAGGTAGCCCACTCCCCCGCCCCCCACCCTGTTAAGGTCTAGAAAGATTTTTTTTAACATAGGTTCAACATGTAGTATGTAATGTAGAGTGTGACTAAAAGTAACATCCAGCTATATTATCTCAGGTACTATGACTACTTCTCAGAGTGGTGACTTGCTAGCCTAGTCTTACAGATGAGGACATTGAGACTTTGAGTAAATATTTTTCCCACGCTCAATTAGGAAGTTTAAACCTAGGCTTGGCCTTAGAGCCCTTGATCACACTACTCACTTTTTCTTTAAAAAATGATTAGGGGGAGTTCCCTGATGGTGTAGCAGCTTAAGGCTTCGGCGTTGGCGCGGTCAGTGCTGCGGCCTGGGTTCGATTCCCAGTCGGGGAGCTACCCACATACCAAAAAGCAAAAAAAAAAAAAAAAAAAAAAAAATGATTAGGGAAGTTCTTAATGGCAGTGTCTGGTGGAATGCAGTGGCTTCCAGGTTCTTTATATTCTGTTTCCAGTGACAACACCTACCTTTTACAGTACCTTCTGCTGATAATGACAAAATTTTCTTGGCTGGAAAGGATGGCTGTTTATATGAAGTAGCATACCAAGCAAAAACAAGTTTACTTAGTCAAGATGCAAGAGAATAAACTCAGTTTCTTTTCTTGGTCCTTCATTGCTACAATTCACATTTTTCAGAAGTTGATACTATTGATACTATTGTTCAAATTTTAATTGATAATTCTAGAAATGCTTTATATATACAGTCAGTGATGCAGATTTATGATTTGAGCCAAAATAGAAAAGGCATGAACAGAGTTCCCTATTTCACAGAAATGTATTACTACTGCTGTTGGAAAAGTTGCTAGAACCAAGGATCTTCTTTAGATCTGAGTGGGTAAACTATTATGGCTGCTGTGGATAAATGGTGCAGAAGACTTGTTTTTGCAAGGCCTCTTAGCTAAAGGTAATAGTTCTGAAAAGTTTTTTTTAAAATACATGTATGCAATAGAGACAGTAGTCCCCAAGCCTAAAATATTTACCATCTGACTCTTTACAAGTTATGTTTGTTGACCTCTGCTCTAGGTAATATAACATGTTATTTACAAAAAGGATACCTGTGTTTAATTAAGTTTTAACCATTGTTATGGACAGTTAACCAAAGATCTTTACCATATCAGGTGATACACAATTGGAATTGGAGGTGGGGGTGGGGATATGAGAAATTTGAAAAAGTTCTGACTAGTCCACTGGTTTTGAATCTCAGTGGGATGGGCATCAGGGTTTGCATCTGTAAAGCAGGCTCCTGCATCTTAGTGAAAGAGGAGATGGAATGTTTATCAAAGTGGGCATGGATTTAAAAGGGGAGCACTACTGATAAATGTATATTTAAAATAATTCTTATAAATTTTATGGTATTAACCCTTCAGTGTAATCTGTTTATACCTTCTAACTTAAAGAGTTTAGAATTTTATCTTAGAAATACTGAAGAAAGTAAGATTGATCACATTGATTTTCTTTAGCCATTTTAGGAGACGGTAGTGTTGGCACTATGTCATTGTAGTTTTATTTTCTACTGTCCTTACATTTTTAAGTGTTCCCATTTACCTATAGTAATTCATGCTTTTGTGTTAGTTTACTTATTGTGAGTAAATGTTAAAATGTTTCTTTTTCTGGTTCCATTTAATGTCTTTTGAAAACTACTCAAAATGTGTATTTTAGAGCCTACTTGCATATTGAAACATATATATATTTGAGGCAGTAGGTACTTTGGCTGGGGCAGTATGAATGGGTTGTGGAGTTAGACTGTATTGGTTTGACTCATCTGAACATCCACTAAAGATGTGTGACCTTGGCAAGGTTGTTTGTCTTTCTGTACCATAATTTATTTATTAATGGGAATACTAATAGTACATACCTCTTAGGGTTGTTAAAATAATTAACTAAGCTTTTACATGTAAAACTTACCACACTTAACACAGGGCTAGGCATCATGTGTTAGCTATGTTAGTGTTAATATTTATCACAAATAACTTTATAATTTGTGTATTGAATATCTGTAGAGTCTGAAAGAAGCTCTGGTCATGGAAAGTAATTGGTATATTAAAATTTAGGGTGTCAAGTTTTGTTTTTCCCAAATAATAGTTTATAAGCAATTATTGAAGATCCAAATATAGACATTTTTGGTAAGGAATTTTATTGCAATATCACTTTGTTTTCCTTTTAGTTTTAATTACTTTCTAATTATTTATTAGCATAAAGAAAATAAAAGTTTACTTAAACTAAAAGCTTAGTACTAAAGATAGGGGTTCTTCCTAATTTGAAAATTAAAAACTTTATACGTATAGCCATGAAGCAGCTGTTTAATAATTTAAATTTGTTCTTGTTTTTGCATATAAATATTGGCCATAGTGAAATGTATTAATATCATTAAGAAGAGTGTTTTGAAAAAGTTGCAAAAGATAATTACTACTTGTTAAAATAAGTATTGTGTGTATGTGACGCTGTTGGGACCAAAAGGAGATGTAATGGTCTTTCTTCTCTTACAGTTTGTGATGAAATTGAGAAGAAAAGCATTATGTCATTACATTTTTAATTGTGTAATCATAAACTGATACATAAGGAAAAGTCACTAAGTATGTGCAGCTAAGTAAGATATTACACTTAAACTGAATAGGATAAAGGAAAACAAAGGACGTTATATTGGAGGGAAGATCTGAAGTACTTAGAAGAATTGTCTGGATAAGGGGATGTGAGGAAATGCAGAGAAGTACACCACATGGGAAAAGCCAAATAAAGAACCTGAAAGAAGGCAAATGTTTCTAAATGTGGAAAATGGGGGCTGGAGGGTGTAGGGCTCAGAATGTGCCAGATGAAGTAGAGAAATGGGAATGGACCAGAAAGAAATGCATTTCAGGCCTTGCACACCACATTAAGGATTTGGATCGCCAAAGAGCAAGGAAAACCTCTGTTGTTTTAAGTAGGAGTGAGTTGACCAGATACATGTTTTGGAAAGAACATTCTAATGCAAATAGAGAATAGATTTGCATGAGGTAGAAGGCATGAGTGGATGTGGGAAAAATGGGACTTCATTGCAAACAAGACTTGAAATTGGGTTGATACTATAAAGATGAGAGGTAAATGGATATAAGGATTGGAGGAAAAGTCAGTTGGACTTGTTAAACTGCTTGGGTATTGAGAATGAGGTAGGAGAGAGAAATGGGCTGTATAAAAATTTTGACTTCTTGGTTTGAGGCTTGATAGATGATGTTGCCATTCACCAAGGTAGACATTTTGGGGCTGGTATTGGCATGAGGATTTTTATTTCATTTTTACATATGTTGAATTGAGGAAGCTTTGGAACCCTAGAGAGAAAGGTTTGATATGCAAACCTAGGCTGCAGATGTAAATTTGGGAATCATTGGCATAAGGATTGTCCAAGGAGAGAGTATGGAGTGAGAAGAAAAGAGAATTTAAGCACTTAATTGTAAATATTGCATTTAGGTACTGGGTAGACAGATAAATAAGATCTAATTCTATGTCTTATGCAGGATGTGGACCAGTAAATTGACAGTTTTAAGATAGCGCAGGGATTTTCTGAACTCTCTAAATAGGACAAGATTGTGGTGGGGCCTGTAAGTGTGTTTTTGGGGGGGGGGGTATAGTGGGGGAGAAGAGGATCATAATTGTCATTAGATTCCCATTGAGGTCCAGATATCAAAATATATTAAGAACAATTAATGTGGTAAGATAAGTACTAGAAAGTACTGGGGAGGGGGGTAAAGGAACATTTGGGGAGGAGTATAATGTGCCATGGAAACACAAAGATAGAATGACCAAAAAGAGGGTCATCAGTGGTGTAACAACAGGTCATGTAAGGCAGTGAGGTATAGACTGAGACATGAAAGACAATGCCCTCAGCTTGTATTAATATAAAGTCTCAAAAGCCAGAAAGCATGAGGAGTTCTAAGAACTGAAAGTATCTCTTCTAACTTTAAAATGAAAGTTGATGTTTGCAGAAATTGTAATATACTACATCAGGCTTGTCCAACCTGCAGCCCAGGACAGCTTTGAATGTGGCCCAGCACAAATTCTGAAAACATTATGAGACTTTTTTGCGACCTCATCAGCTATTGTTAGCGTATTTTTTGTGTGGCCCAAGAGAATTCTTCTTTCACAGTGGCCCAGGGAAGCCAAAAGGTTGAATACTGCAGCAAATAAATCATCAAGAGAAGCTCTAGCTTTAAAAAGTGGATTCATAATAGTTTATTAAAAGATGCAGTTCTGCAGTGAGACTTTTCAGGTTCATTACCTGAAATGTATTTTGCATGAAGACCCTAAAAGAGGATCATCACAAAACTAACATTAGTAAGTAATGAACTTTCTTATTAAAGTAAAATTTTTAAAAGGAATTTTAATTAATTTAAGTTACATTAGAATAATTATCATATTCAAGTTTGGAATTGGAAGGGACCCTATAAATACTCTGGATTTTTTTCTTTTAAATTTTATTTTTAAGCAAATTAGGGAAGGTTAGGGAAAAGTATAAATACAATTGTAAAAATTCGCATTTTGGTATATTTTCTAAATGCTTTTTCTGTTTAGGTAATCATACTAGTGTTTGAAAAAGTATGTTTTGCATCAAGATGATTATATTAGAGGAAAAGGAATTTATAGCTGAGTTTGGGAAACTGCATTAAACAAAATTAGGTAGTTTTATCTCAGGCTTTTTCAGAGGCTTTAATGTCATTGTGCTTTGTGACTCTCCAAATTGGAGATGTAATATGTATAATTTGTATGAGAAACTATTTCCCAGAAATATTCATTCTGTCTATATTTATTGACCATCTATTGTACATCAGACTCTGTTCTGTTTTAAATTATACAAAGTGTGACAGTATGGCTCTACGTTGTCTCCATGACAGGAGAGTATTATGATTAAAAAGTTGCTTCAGCTTAGAAGGGTGAATATTAGTTAAATTTTTAGAAATACCAATCTTGGTCTTCTGCAGTTAGAGTGTAACAGAGACACTACAAGATGGAATGAAATGATTTAACCTCTCACTTCCCCTCCAGATCAACTTACCATAAGGAATTCATACTAAACTTGGCGTTATTAAATTAACGTGAGTGGCAATTCTCAAACTTCTTGGCCTCAGAACTCTGTTACATTAATAAAGTTCCTTTATTTATGTGGATTATCTCATTTATCATTTAAATATTAAAACTTTAAAAATTTATTCATTTAAATACATTCATTTCATGTTAACGTAATTTTTTATTACATAATTATTTTCTAAAACAAATTTGTGATAAGAGTGGCATTGTTTTATATTTTTGGTAACATTATTTTACATCTAATGCCTAGTTTAAGAGACAGATTTTCATGTGCTTCTGCATTCATTATTTTGTACCATCACACACATGTCATGTGGCCTCTGGAAAACTCCCCAATACTGTGAAAATGAGAGTGGAAAAGCAAATAATGACTTAGTATTCATCATTTTTGCCTGAGGACCTTCACCTGCCCAGGGGTTACCAGAACACACTTTGTGAATAGCTGAGCTAGAGTACTCAAGTACCACAGTGAGATTTTTAGTAACTTGTTAATCTGAATTAAAAATGATAAATTTCCTTCTTTATTTTCTCTAATTTTTAGATTATTATACAATTGTATATTTACTAAAAAATACTTTCAGGATAAGTAGTAAAAATATTAGCATTTCATGTCTTGGTTTCAAATGCTAGCATAAATTAAGCAGTATTTCAAAGTTGTTCAAAAGTGTTTAAACTTTTCAGTAGGTAGATTTATTTTATTTTATTGATTTATTTTTTGTATGGGTAGTTCCCTGGCTGGGATACGAACTCAGGCCTCAGGGTTGACAGCGCCGAAGCCTAGCCATTACACCACCAGGGAACTCCCTAGGTTTATTTTATAATGATTGGAATTTGGCCTTTTTCACTGTGAAGTTTTTGGCAAATAAATTATAAAATTCAGTATAGATGTTATATAAGTGTTGTTTAATTTTGTAATGAGAACATAAACCATCAAGTTTCTTTAATCTTTAATTCTGGAAATATTCTTTATAATATCAAGAATGCAAAATATTTTATGTAGTTGGATGATTTTTCTTATTTGAAGTTTTTGAAAATTAACATGCTAAACAAACATACTGTTTTAGGGTATAATGCTATACATTTTTTTCATTGTTCAGTATTTGCATTGACTAGCATCTGTTAATTTATAACTTACTATATTTAGATTACATTAATTCTTAAGGATTTTTCTCCCATGAACTAAATGGTGGTTGGGGTAGCTGTTCTATTTTGTGAGTCAAGTGGTTTCTCAAAATAAGTGTGAGCTTTTCTCCCAAGTAAAACCAAATGTTGACTACCCAGAACAAATTACTGTGTTTTTAAAAATACATCTTATAAACGATAAAGAATTACATCACTTTATTTAGCAAATATTTTATGTCTTTCATATAATAGGTGAAGTATTACAGACATTTAGCACCTGATCACTTGCTGCAAATATGTCATCGACTAGGACCTCTTCTTGAACAAGAAATTCCACAGAGTGTTCCTGGAGTACAAACTTTATTAGGAGCTGGAAGACAGTCCTTGCTACGCACAAATAAAAGTATGAATAATTTCTAATTAGGGTTTAGATATTTTTTTCATTTTTTTATCTTTGTATCCTATCTTTGTATCCATAAAACTATGTGTATTTAATAGGTTGCAAGCATGTTGTGTGGAAAGGATCTGCTCTGGCTGCATTGCACTGTGGAAGACCACCTGAGTCACCAATTAATTATGGTAGCCCACCCAGCATTGGTGAGTTGTTTAAGTTAGTTACCAAGTAGATATACTGTTGGTTAAGAGCTTTTGAAAATAAAATTGTTTTCTAGTTACTGTGAAATCAGAGAATTTCACATCATGTACATTAGCATTCAGAGATGAAACAGCTATCATTATTTTTTATATCAGTGATTTTAATAGTGAAGAAATTGTGTGTAATTATGGATTGTATGTATTGTACATAATGCAGACTAGTTAGCTCATTGGTGTTTTATTTTTACAAAAATCTGTTTACTCGTGTATTATTAGATTGATGAATGGGCAACTATCACAATGCAGATTAGGTATAATGGTGAAAACAAGTATAGTTTGGTTATTTTTTATAAAGCACAGTGCATTTGTTTTGCCTTTAAAATTTCAAAGAAGGAAAACCAATTTAGGTTGAGTTTCTTCTTGAAATGCCTACTAGATTCATCCCTTTTATCTCACGAGGCCCTTGCCTTACCTGGATTAGTACACATCCTCCAAATTAGTCTTCTTGCTTCTGATATCTTCCTCTCTTCCTTTCAGGTCATACTGTATAACACTGTAATAGGAATTTTATTTAATTCTACCTTTGCAATGCCACTCCTCTGATCAAGGTAGTATAAAGAGGTTAAGTTATTTTAATGATGTCATACTTTCTCTACCACCAAGTCTGAACTTCTGAATTTCAGGACCTTAATATTTTAATCATAGCCTCTTCCACCACTACCCTCCTGCTTAGTCAGGAATGTTATTACCCCTCTCTTTTTCCATTGATCCAAATCCTAATTATTTCTTCCTTTTCTGGATACTTATATTAATACTAATAATATTACAGTTTTGCATAACTTTTGCTTAATATTTCTATATCTTTTTTCATTGTTTTACTTTCAACCTTTTTGTATCAAATAGTAATCCTTGGCTACTCAAGAAAATTGTTATTAGTCATATGATCAGATCAGCAAATATTGCTAACATGGATGTAGGGAATGTAAATATGGCAAAAATATCTTGAGTTTTGTGTTGGGCCAATAGTTCTTAGTGGTAGGTGGCTGTCCTTTGTGTTATAGGATATTTACCAGCATCCCTGCTTATACTCAGTAAATGTTAGTAACAAACCACTTGGCTTTGTACCTCCCCTGCAACTGTGACAACCGAAAATGTTTCCAGCCATCCCCAAATGTCCCTAGTGCAAAATTGCTTCCAGTTGATAACCACTACTCTAAATGTTCTAACATGTATACGTGATCATGTCCTGCCTCCTTTCCCCTATTGACTTTGAATGGTTTCAATTCTATAATGTTGTTCACAAAGCACTCCTTTCCACTTTTTCTACCTTTTCCTTACCTGTACTTTGCGTTCTAGCTTTGTACAACTGTGGCAGCTCTTAGAATCACCCAAGCACTCTTTCATCCCTTTGTCTCTGCACCCATTTTATTTCTCTCTGCAATGTCTTTCTCTTTTTTGTCTAGTCTATGAACATCTTATCTTTAAACATATTCATTCTTTAAAACTTAAATGTCACTGGGCAGAATTACACTTTTCTCTAGGATAGCTTTTATCACATTGTTTTGGCTATTTAGTTACCTTTGTTTTTCCTGTTATACTGATTTGTATTAGAGGATAGATTATGTTTTATTGCTCTTTATACACCCAACTCCTCAGCGTTAGTAAATATTAAATGAAGAGGAAGTAGGTAACTGATATAATTGTGGAACTGGGGTGGGACAAGAAAAGTTCAGAAGTGGCTAGGGGATGAAAAATAGATAGTTTTGGTCCAAGGATAGCTTTGAGGTAAGGGAAAAAACCAAAAACTGATTTTTAGGAAATTAAAGTTTATTAGTGAACTGGATTATCAATTCATTATACTTGGAATATTAAAACACAAAACTGTACAATTTAAGATGCAACTCTTGAGCTTAATCTCAGGGCTTTCTTACCCTATTTTATTGTCTGTTGATAAATCCTGACTGCCTTGTACCTCCTAGTAGTCCATGATGTAAATTGTGAAAATTGAAGTGGAATTCATTCTCGGGACAGGAGAACCAAAGTAGTCAGTTCTTTTCCAGCACTCTAGAACCCCCTTTAATGATGTTTTCAAAAGCAAAAACAAACAAAAACCTCAACGATCCCACAAATCTATTATCACTAGCTTCTAATTTTCTATGGAAGATATATGTGAATGTGTACTTGTCATAGCAGCACTTAACTTTCAGAGGTATTCAAGAATCTTTGGTATTGTCATTTCTCCAATCTCCTTATCCACATTACCTGTATGTCTGTTTTCAGATAGAATTTACTCTGTATTTGCTTAGGATAATAACCCCTACTTCAATAATAAATGACCATGGGTTGACCAGGACCAGGAAAAAAGATAACTTTAGATACATTAAAACTGTTTTAAAGTTAAATTTGTAGGTTGATTTAATGTATGTTTATCTTATGAAAAAGATTATAATATATTAAAGCAGTCTTTTGCTAATTATCTTGTTTGCATTTTTTTGTTTTTTTTAGATTTACCCTATTAGTGAAGTAAACTTTTTAACTGTAGGTTTTCCAGAACTCTTTTTGTTGTTTTGCTTGAGTACCCCCTATCTTTACTGCTTTGCTTGTTGCAGTCTTGGTGGTTGGGGATAAAGGAGTATTGGGGAATCTTATTCTTAGAAATGTGTGATTGTAAGGAAACTTTTTTGCCTTGACAAATAGTTTAACCACACAAACATCCAGTTATTGCTAAGAAGCCTGTACATTAAAAGAATTCTTAGGTCTTTGGTTTTTTGGGGGGTGGGGGTGGGGGGATGGTTCTCTGGCTGGGAATCAAACCCAGGCTCCGACATTGAGAGTGCGGAAGCCTAGCCACTACACCACCAGGGAACCCCCTGAATTCTTAGATCTTTAGTTGACCTTTATAGTTTTCTCTGAGAAAACTAGTTTGAACAAAGAGTAACAAGGATTTACTTAAAATTAGGTCAATTCTTGACTGTTTCAGTGTAGATGTGTGGCCTTAGGTATATTATTTAATTTTTCAGCCCCTCAACTTAATCTATAAAATGGAGATAATCCTACCAAATCTGGTTATTTGGAGGCTTGAGATAGCAAAGGGAGGCAATAAATGTTACTTTCTGCCTTTCTTCTTAAAATTATCATTTAATGAATTATTTTGCTAATAAATCTTGAGTACTCTTTTGAAGAGAAGTTTTTTTTTCCCTTCTAATTGTTACTGTTATATTTTGCCATATTTACAATGCTGTATTTGACTTATTCTACAAGTGGTAATTCTTAACATATCTGGCACTGGGCGAGGATCTGGAGTTGGAAAGTTAATTTTGCCTCATGTGACTATATTCTTACATAATTAGAAAGATTGTTTATATATTATAAATTCATAAGATTTATAATATAATTTGACATTTCATATATTATTCAATAAATTATAAGATTCCTTTTCATTTATTCTTTTACCTAGTATTCTCTATTGAATCCTGGACTGCCTTCTACTCAGTACATACTTTATCTTAAGTGTCCACTTATGAGTTACTTAAATACATTTATTTTGACCTATTTTTTTCTCAGTAACCATTTTTTCTTTCAGAACTGATTTTTTTTTCTGTTTTCTGCTTTTCTAGACTTACAGTTTTATGATTTGTGTTTAATCATTTCTGACTTAGCTATGTTCTTTTGTTGTTTTTGTGTCTGTGTGTGTGTTTTTCTTTGGTCTTGGTTTTTATTTTTAATCTGTCACCTGAACAAATATTTACTTAGTTACTTTTGTTATTTCTACTATACTGTTAGAGTCTGGAAGATAGAGATTGTTTTATTGTTCTTTATAGACCCAACTCCTCAGTATTAGTAAATATTAAATAAAGAGGTAGTAGGTAATTGATCTAATTGATAAACTGAGATAAGAAAAGTTAATAATGGTATTTATATTTCCATTTGGCACAAGTTTTTGTTTTTTTTTTAACTGTCTTTTCTGTCACCCCCACTACTTCATTTTTAGCCACCTAAGAACAAATAACTATGAGAAACTTCTATGATCTTTAGGGAAATAAAACTAATGTTCATTATGCCAAAGTACGAAATATATAAAATAGACATTATTATTTCTATTTTTTCTTTTGCTTAAGTTTCTTTTCAAATTGTGATTGACCATAAAAGGGGAGACATTTTGAAGAATGACAGTTGCCTTAGGTGAGTTTAAATTGTTGCTCTTATAGCTGCATTCTATTTTCTTTTTTAAATAGTAAGATGAAATTTACTTTGAGGTATTTCCCACCCCTACCGTGTGATTTGTCTTATAGGCAATTCCAGTAGAAATTAGAAAGCACTGGCCATTTCCCCTTTTAGTTTGTGTTACATGTTTTTTCCCAGACTGATTATTGGGTTTGATGTTGAATTTCATATATGTAAGTGAAACCCATTATATTTTCTTCACAAAATTTCTGATTTTTATTTTTAATTTCTTCAGGGAACCTTTGAAGTTAAGGATTGAATATCTTTCTAGACACCTTGAAATTAGGAAGTCCATAATCAGGCTGAGTAGATATTTATATAAACAGAGCAGCAATTTGTTCAGCTCCTTAAGAAAGATGTGGGGAGAAACATGATCTTCCACGAAAGTCTTTAAAAAAATAAAAACTGTTCAGTAAGATTTACTTAGATAACATAAGGATTTGATTGTTTAAGGACAGTCAGTATAGATATTAGTATACAGTATCTATGAGTTTACAAAACATTTTCTCATTTGCTTTTCCTAACAACTCTGCAAGATGCCCTCACTTTATTAATGAGAAAACGGAAACTTACAGGTAGTAACTAAAACTCAGTTATATTCCTGGTTATTTTGTTTCTCATCTCATGCATTTAACTTCATGTAACATTTATAAAGCACATTTTTGCCTTCTGTGTGAAATTCTTTATTCGTTAGTCTTATACCACCTGTGTCCATTTACAGGCATACCTCAGAGATATTTCAGATTTGATTCCAGACTACCGCAATAAAGTGACCGTTGTACTAAGGCAAGGCGAGCATCGCACTAAAGTGCGTCATAATCTTTTAGCTAGTGGAGGGTCTCTGAGCTAATTTGTAAAATATGCAGCATCTGTGAAGTGCAGTAAAGCAGGGCACAATAAAATGAGGTATGCCTGTATTGATTTGTGAACAGGAGCCTTTTGCCCCAGAATTTCAACTCTAGAAACATTGTACATTCTTTCACGTCTATATCTTGTTAAGATAAATACTTAAATTTAAGAAAAAATGTTCAGTTTCTTGAGAAAGCTTTAAAAATTGTCTTGGCAAACTTAAGTTTTTTCTAAAATGAAGTTTTGTTTATTGAACCTTCTGATTTCTTTTGCAAAATTGCTTTTGCTTTTAGTTATATCTTTTCTCTCTATTCTCATTGTAGTAAAGAGAGAAAACTGCAATTATCTCAAAGCTATCTTATATTGCTCCCTCTTCTTTCTCCCTAAAATCCTTCAACTTTGTGTCCATAGAAAATAGTCCAGAATTCCTGACCATACCTTAAGAAAGCACTCTGTAGTCTGCCACGAACCTTCTCTGTTTCTTTTCTTGATAGTTGCCCTTCTGTGCTAGCCATACCTGACTTCCTCATGTTGCTTGAATCCTATAGTCTTTTCAGCCTCAGACCATTACACATGCTCTTGCCTAAACCTAGAATATGCTTCCCTCCCACTAACATCATCTGACGGTTCATTTTTCAGCCAAAAATGGCTGAACTTTTCCAGTATAAATGTCAGTTTTTCAAAGAAGTCCTCACTCCCTGATACTCCCCACAACATATTTAGCAACCTTTGCTATACAAGGTCATTACTTTGCCAAAGTTATGACACCTTACCAAGTTGTTTGTATAGTGCTGCCAACGTAAGTGCATGGTCACAAGCTTGCGAACTTAATTGTCAGATTTTGGGTATGATGACAGCTCTGATGGCCATTTCATAAAAAGAGTTCTACAACTCCTTTGAAGGGTGTACTAGGCGCTGGCATGAGTGCATAGCTCTAAAGGGTAGTACTTCGAAGGTTACTGTGGTGATATTCAGCATTGTGGTATGTAGCACTTTTTCTAGGATGAGTTCACAATTTTAATTGTCTAAACACGTATATTTCAAGATTTCCCTGCATCTTTTATTTGGTGAATCTTACCGTTATTATAAGTCCTTGTTTCATGTGTGTCTTTTCTGTTAGAATGCAGTCTCCAAGAGGGTAAGTACTATATCTTCTTTTTTTTTCCTCTTACAGCCCTTGGCCCACACTTGACCCAGATAGGTGCTCTGTAAATGTTTATTGACTTGAAATTGAATAATTAAAATATTTGACATAAAACAAAACTATAACTTTGAAAAATTAATTTTTATTAAAATAAACTATAAACATTTAAAAATATTAAAAAATGAAAATATTTTATCATCATATTGTTTTCTACACTTGATCTTAGCCAAAAGGCCGAGAAGCGATTCATATTGTTTTCTATTTAACGTAGCATCAGACTAATTTCCAGGAAAGAAAAGAGGAAGAATAGTATAAATCAAGTAATTGTATAAGCCAAGTGATTGTAACATGTGTTTTTTTGTTTGTTTTGTTTTGTTTTTAGTGCTTGCCACATACTTGGGTCATGATATTTTTTGCTTGACTCTTTAAATCATCATCAGTTTTATGTATTTTATTTCAGTATTTGTGTTCTCCTTTTCAGATATTATTCATGTTTGTGGGCTTTCGTACAGGACAAGTAAACATCAAAATTGGTGTCTTTCAAACAGCACAACTAAACATCAAAATTGAGAGTTGTAGAGATTTGGAGGATAGTTACTGTGCATACTAATTATGTTAGTTATAGTAGGTAAAGAAAGAAAGAAGCTCTCATGGGCATTGTGTTGTCTAGATGATTGTTTCCTTTACTCTTCCATTCTCTCTTGCTTTCTCCCCCCTTTTTGGTGGACAAAAAGCTGATTACAGGCTTATCCTTTTAATGTTGCAACCTCCTCCTATTTTAATTCAAGTTAGGACTTTTGTTCATTATAGTTGCTCTTTAGGAGTTTTATTTGTCTTGTTCCTCTGTTGGTCAGTTGTTAGTTATTGGTGGAGGATGGTATAGAGACCAGATGGTGCTGTCGCTATCCAGCCTGTATTGCATTATTTCCCAGATTATCTTTGACTCTCAAATTATGAATACTTGGTTATTTCCTACTAGTATCTATGTCAGAACTTCAGAAGAATTATTATGGCAAGCTTTTTAGCTGTGGCTCTATAGTGAATTAAATGTTAAAAAGTTCCTTCTTATGTGATTCCTTACCAAATAAAACTGAACCTAAACTATATGTTATATATTAGAAACAAGACTTAAAAACAAAATTGATGGTCCTTTGTATTATTTTATGGCTTGTGAATCAAACCAGATGTGAATTCTTTGTAGCATATCATTCAATCCATTGTCAAATACACAATAGTTACTTTCTGTAGAATAGTATACATTCAAATACTTTAATATACTTAGTCTATAGAGTCTCCTTTTTTAAGATTAAATAAATTTAAATTCTTTGCATTTTTATCCCTGGTCCTATTTTTGATTTTAAGTTAATCTCTTTAGACAATTTAGATTTTCCATATTGTTCTTTTGAGTTCCTTTTGGTAAATTGAGATTTATTTAATTAAAGTCACAATGGAAATATACTCAATGGAAAAAAACTTGGAAAACAGAGAACAGCTCAAAACTCAGTCCATCTCACAGGTTATCTGCTATTAGTGCTTTGGCATGTTTCGAGTCTTTTTTTTCTAATACTTGTCTACCTAGCAAGCATGGTAAGAGTGCGTGCGCTCTTTGGAATCAGACTGTCTGAATTCAAACTTGGGCTTCACCTTTGGGAAAGTTACATTTTGTCCTTCAGTTTTCTTAGTGGTAAGGGATATTCCTATACTGAAGATAATTGTAGTGTCTATCTTAAAATACGGGTGAGAATTAAATGAGAATATATGTAGAGTTCCTTGAACAGTGCCTGGCATGTAGTAAAGCTGTCAGTACATATTAGCCATTGTTTTCCAAACCTGCTACATATCATAATAGTGTTCTATATAGCCTTTTTTCTTCCCACATTGGGTATTATATTATATTGTATTCTGACTTTTACAGACATTGTTAGTTGCAGCAGATAAGACTTTCTGTCGTCAGATGCTTGAAACCCTTTTAATAAGAACCTCTTTCCAGCTCCAAGCCCTGGTGATTTTTCTTTATAGCCATTTTTTTCTAAGTAATGGGCTCCTGGCATACTATAACTTCTCTTTTACTAAATTACATAGCTATTTTTTTTTTTTTTTGTGACACAGTCACATCTCCTTTTCATTAGGACATTTTTGTGGTTCTTTAAAACAAATACAGTTTTGTATGATTTTAATGCCTTATCATATACCTTATACCACACAATATATTTGTCTGATGAAAATTCTGAAATTACGAATACCATATATCTATATATATATATATATAGACAACTTTTTGGACTTGAAGTGAACCTCTGAGTACCTGTTCATGGATATAGTGTTATTTTGTTGGGAAAACTGCCCTCCGTATCCATCGGTCCTACATCCATCCATGGATTCAACTAACCTTGTATCAAGAGTAGTTGAAAAAAAAAAAAAGTACTTTGTTGCTGATGTGTACTATGAAGTTAGGCTTACAATGGTTGTGTCTGTACTAAATATGTAACTATACTTAACATGTACAGATGTTTTTGTTAATTACTGAATAATACAGTATAACTGTACAGTAGTTACATTGTATTAGGCATTATAAGTAATCTAGAGATGATTTAAAGTATATAGGAGGGTATACATAGGTTATATGCAAATACTATGCTGTCTTATATAAAGATCTTGAGTATGGGGGAGTTTTCTGTAACCCATTTCCCTCGTCAAAAGGAGTAAATCAGTTCACAGTTTGTTTTCATGTGGTCTTGCTTACATGTTTATCACTATTTTTTGTTGTTTACTCAGGTTTAGTTTTATAGGTTTCCAAAACTTTTATTTAAAGGTATGAGTTATTAATCTTAATAACACAGATCATGGAGACTAAATGAAGCCTAGGTATTTATTAATGCAGAATTTACTCTCTTTTGTACTTTCATTTAGGAAGTGTTTCTGTTGTTATTGTTAAATTATAACTATTATGTGTTTCATTTTCAGAAACTCTGGGAGCTTTCCAAGTGATTTCTTTAATCAGAATCACAGAATAAAATTAGTCAAAATATAGTACAAAAATGAATTTGATAAAAATTAGATATTATATATACTCTTCTGATAAATTACTCTGCTGTTTCTTACCTGAGCACCCCTTTTTCTTTATCAGAAAAAAGCCCAAGTTGTACTAAGGTAACTTCTGAGTTACATATTTTATCTTTTCTTTGCCTCCTCTTCTTATTCTTTTGCTGGCACAAAAATTGATTCTCCAGGGTTTTGGAATCTATAGCTACATGCTTCTCCTTGCATTCATTATGCTGCCAGCAGGGCTCTGCTTTCATAAGCTGGTAGAAATGTGTAGGCAATAGTTCTAGGACCTTACAGTTCTGATGGTTGAAGGAGGGCAACTTTCTTACACTGGAATAGACATTGTATAGCATGGGTGTCCAACCTTTGGGCTTCCCTGGGCTACATTAGAAGGAGAATTGTCTTGGGCCACACATAAAATACACTAACACTAAGGATAGCTGATGAGCTGAGAAAAGGGTTGCAAAAAAATCTCATAATGTTTTCACAATTTTGTTGGGCCACGTCTGAAGCTGTCATGGGCCGCAGGTTGGATATGCCTGTTGAACAACGTATTATATTGTTCTAAACAGTTAAAAAACATTAACAACAACAACAAAAATTAACCTCTGTATTTTTGTTAATTCATAGTAACTTAAATTTTTTCCCACCTCGTTTTTTTTAACATGGTTAATTTTGAACTTGGATAATTTAGTGCAATTGCACCATGCACCTTTGGCCATTTTACAATGTACTTAATTAGCCAAAGGGAAAAAAATTCTAAACATTTTAGAGGGAGGTGATGGTATTTCTGCTTCAGTTCTTTCTTATTTGCAGATAATTTATTATGTATTTTTCTAGTGTCCTTCAAAAATAATAGTTACTATGGTCATTGCAGCTGCTCTTTTCTGGCAACTTATTTTTTCCATATGAAACTTGGTTTAAAAGAAATAGAGTTGTATATTTAGAAAAATTAAGGTAATTATGTTAATCTTTTTCTAAAATTATCTGTATCGAAAACTTGTTCCCAGCTGTAGGAAGAAAGCATCCTGTTCCTGTATAAAAAGATATTAGTTGTTTATAAGTGTGTGAAATTGAAGTTAAATTTTCAACAAATTGATTTTTTAAAAAAACTTTTTAGTGGTCCTCAAGTTAGATAATAAATTATCAACACTAAGACATCTTGAAATGGTCACATAATGAAAATAATAGCCAGGTAAATATTAAAACATCATTAATTAAAATTTTGATACGGGCATATAAATAGACATGCTGTAAGTGACCTGGCACAGAAATATATATAAGATGATTTATTCACAATAATAAGATAGAGAAGTAAATGAAGATGCTGGGACAAATGGTTGATAGTTTGGGAGACAAATCTTTAGAGACTCACCTCATAATATATACTAAAGCTCCAAATATATTAAGGAATTAAGTGAAAAATTTAAACCACAAAAATGTAAAAGGAAATGAAAGTGGATATTTATCATACTATTGGCTGGTAGGAGGAATCTTTCTTTATATTAAAGTAGTAGAAGAAATTACAAAAGAAAGGTAAAATATCGATAGAATTGACTATGTTAAATTTCTGAAATCTTGAGATGTCAAAAATTAGCATAATATGAAAGCAAAATACTATATTGTGGAAAATGATTATAAAAATAGAACTGGAAAAATTGAAGTTGAGAGAGAAGTAACTTTCTTGAAGTTAACCTACTGTCAAATTTGAACAGAAGTATGTCAAACTTAAAGCCCAACTGTTATTTCATTTAAGAATATAGCATAATTGTTAAAATGCTGTTTATGAGGGAAATCTTTGCAAAATTTTAAAAGTGATTGCTTTAGGTGATAGAATTATGGATTTTCTTTATGTTCTTATTTTCTACACTGAATGCACATTAGTATTATGAGTAGAGAAATCAATTTTTGAAAAATAACTAGGCATGAACTAAGAAGGTAACTTGTAGGGAAATTTGATTTAATCATCCTGGTGCCCTGAGAAGTAACAGATAGGATATGTGCACAGTTACCTCTGTATTTAAGAAATCATGGCCTTTTGTTTATCTCTAGTAATTAGTTCTATAGACTTGTGTACATAGATTTTGTTTCAGAGACTGTTCTGAATGATTTGCTACTAGGGATACTTGAAAAGACTGATATTTCAAATGGATTA
The DNA here is from genome assembly GCA_004026885.1 of Lyroderma lyra. Taxonomy (NCBI): domain Eukaryota; kingdom Metazoa; phylum Chordata; class Mammalia; order Chiroptera; family Megadermatidae; genus Lyroderma; species Lyroderma lyra. Next base: position 9,745 of record PVJL010006011.1, on the reverse strand, counting down.
AACAGTGATTTCTGGAATGTTTATTTCATTTACAGAAAATTAAGTAAACATGGTTACTTCTTCCTTTCCCTCCAAATTAAATTCATTTAGCAGGGCAGTTGAAATGAAGAACTATTTAAAGATATTTTGCATCTGTAATCTGTATGATAAATCCTTCATTTTTGTTTTATTCCTAAACCTAATTTTTTTTTCCACATGTAATTTACTCATTAAATTCACCAAATATATATTGATCATCTAAGCACCAACCACCAATGTCAGCTCTTAGGCTAATCAAAGAACAAAACAGACAAAAATCTTACTCATATGGAGCTTATTATGTTATAGGTAGGGGAAGGCAGGAAATAAATAGTGAACACAATAAGCAAATGTATGGCATCAGGTGGTAACTGATGGGAAAAGAACAAATACAGAGCTACATGAAGGTTCATTAGTACTTATGAGTGGTAGTAGGCAATTGCAATTTTCAATGGACTGATCAGGTTAAGCCTTGTTGAGATGCGATTAAGACATCTGGGAAGATGTCTAATTCCTTGAAAGAGGTCAAAGAATTAGCCAGCCATATGTGGGGGAGATTGTAACCAGAGGTAACAGCCAATGTAGAAACTGTAAAGTAGCAGCATATCTTATATGTTTGAAGAATGGACAAGATTGGAGTGGCTGGAGCAGACCAAGTCAAGGGAGGAGAAGTAACAGGTGTGGTAATGGGGAACAAGATTATGCAGAGCCTTTAGTAGACTGATTTCTGATGAATTTGGTGTTATTCTGAATGAAATGAAGAACATTGCAGTTTTGATCAGAGGAGTCATGTTGCAAGGCCACTGGTTAGGTTGCTTTTGAAATTCTCTAGTCTTACTAGAGAAGTTGACATTTTAACTGATCCTGGAGGATAAGAAAAGAATTTGCCAACTAAAGAAAATAGAGATTTGCTTTGTCAGGCTTAATTTAAGAATATTTCCCATCACCATACTTATGAAGATAAATGTGCTTTAAACCAAAGCCATATATGCTATGTGATTTAAGGTTAAACTATTATAATATCATATAAAGAACTTACTCCTTTGTGATCTCTTATATATGTTTAACCATACTCGTTTAGAAAATTGATGTTCTAGTTTAAAAAAATTTAAGGAGTTCCTATAGTTCAAGAGACATTTCCATTTTACTCAAAAATCCAATTAATCCATTAACTTCTTTAGAAAGTGAGTAATTGCAATTTGCCTTTCTACCATAAAATTATAAATTAAATTGAATCATCTTTGTATCTTATTAAGATTCATTTATATACTTTTTAATTTAAAGTGCTCTATACTCAATTGTAGGAAATATGAATGAGACAGAATTTCTGTCCTTAAAGTCCTTCAGATCTGGTGAGGTAGATAGACATACGAATGGCTTTGTAAAAGAAGATGTGAGTTCACTAAATGAAAGTCCTAGAACATCCTTTTCTCTACCTTTGTAAAAATTCTCTACGTTTTAGATCTAGTCAGGCCTTCTTCAAATTCAGGCTTCTCAGTTGAAACTTTTCCTGTTAAACCATACTTATATTTTCTTTCCTAACTCAGTATCCAGTTGAATTACCAACTTACTACCTGGAAATTCTACATACTGCTCTCTCTCTATAGGTCATATGTTTTAGGACTATGGCACAAGTTAGTAATTTGATTTAAAGCAAGGTCTTTGCTAGGTACCTTGTCCCTTAGGATACATAGTATAGATATTCAATAGTTAGTTGGTAGTTAAGCATAACAATGGGTGGTGTGGAATATAGTTTTAACTAAATATTTTTCACTTATGATTCTGGAAAGTCTTACTTGAAAAGTTTTACTTGAAAAGACTGTAAAGTAACTTTTCTAAAGGGATAGTCTTTTTTTCAATTGACTCTCAAAATGAAAATAAAGATTTAATTTCAGTTTAGGTAAAGATTTGGTGAAAACTGTTTAATACAGTAGTAACTTTATTTCTCTTAAGGAAAGTAGTTTTTGCGTAGAAATTTCTCATGTACTCTGATTTTCAAATGGTCTTTATAACAAATTAATTTTAAAAATTCTGACATGTTCAAGAACTTAATCATCATTAAAATTATAGTTTTGATATTGTAATTATCTCCAGGAATCATTTTTTATATGTGAACAATGTTAACTGTTTTTAACAAAATTTGACATTTTGAGAGTTTTGTAAATTTTGGATGGAGAGAATTAAATTACCTCTCAGTAACGTTGTCAGTGTTTATGTTATATGTCATAACTTATTTTCTTGCAGGACAGGTGAGATTGATCCTTTGTGTTTAAATAAGATCATTTGCATCAGAACAGTTGATATTTGTGGTTTTATGTGATGCTTGCTTTAAATCAGTTTGGAGCCAAGCACTAGAGGAGGATGTCTTTTATCAGGCTATTTCTGTGCATAATGAAAAATGTATCAGAGCTTATTAGAAATTTACTGAGTCACTGTTAAGTTATTGTATAACTAGCTTAAGCCAAAGTATGCTAAAGCTTATCTTAGATATTCTTAGATCAGCAGTTCTTAACCTGTGGGTGGCGACCCCTTTAGGGGTTGAACTACCCTTTCACAGGAGTTGCCTAAGACCATTGGAAAACACATATCAGATATTTACATTATGATTCATAACAGTAGCAACATGACAGTTATGAAGTAGCAACGAAAATAATTTTATAAGAGTCACCACAACATGAGGAACTGTATTAAAGGGTCGCAACATTGGGAAGGTTGAGAACCACTATCTTAGATGTTTAAATATTTAAATATTGTTGCATAGAACTTAATATGCTAATAGTAAGAGAGATACTCTGTGAGACTATAAAATGATTGATGTCGTAAAAGAACAGAAGCATAATGTAATTATTCCTTGAAATATTATTGCTTTAGAATCTGTAAAACATTTTTTACATATCTCCTCACCAGTCCCCATGATTTTCTTTACATTTAAATATACAAGCATTAATTATATGTAGATAAAATAATACTGATATTCTTCATGATACAGCTGAGATATTTTATTTCATCAACTTTAATTGCTAGGCTCTAAATCTAAGTTAAATAGTATTTTGTACATACATTTAATTGGTGGGGGGGATAAATTCAAGTAAGAAATTGTAGTGCTTTCTGTCCATTTAGTGTTTAATAGATGGCATTCATACTCAGAAAAAAAAGGCCTTATATTAAAAGATAATCTTTAGGTGAATAATGGACCTGCAGATTAGTCAGCATATATTTACTGAGCACCTTCTTTGTGCATGGTTATCAGTATAGAAAACAAATGCAGTCTTAATTTAGATGGAAGAGAATATTTTGGGCTAGTCAGAATATCAGGGCTTGTGTAGAAGATAAATTTCAGTCATATCTTGAAAGATGGTTGAAATAGATGAGTTGAAAAAAGAGAGTAAATAGGTTCTAGAAAATGTTTCATCGCACAGTTTGGCAAGATTCCCAGTTCAATTATTTTTTAAAATAATGCAGTGAATTAATTATTCCCCTCATTTTTTGCAAAGTTTTTTAACAACATTATTTGGCATGTCAAATTTAGAGTATTCAGGAATTGTTGGTTGACAAAAAGTGAAAATTACTGGAACCAGTTTTAAACGCTTTTATAAAAACACCTATCTCATAGGAGCCTTTTAAAGAAGTAATATGTAAAATGATTTTGGTTTTTAAAGAGCACTGGGCAGAAGCTTCATGCTTTTATTTTCTTTGTGACTTTAGATTGGTCATTAAACTAAATTTGTTTGTAAAATGCAGATAAAAGTGCCTAACTCAACATACTTTGGGTGAAATAATATATTTTTATTGACTATTTTGGAGATTTTTAACTAGGAGCCGTATACATTAGAAAGCATCTTTATTTTTACCAACACATGAAAAATTAGAATATGTGAATTCTTAAGAGATAATAATTAAGAAAATTAATTCCTGAACTATACTTATTTCCCCCTTTTTTTCTTGGTAGCGGAAACTTTGTTTTCAAGGAGGCTGAATGGGAAATACAGACTTGAGCGACTTGTTCCAACAGCAGTGTATCAGCACATGAAAATGCATAAACGAATTCTTGGACACTTGTCGTCTGTGTACTGTGTAACTTTTGATCGAACTGGCAGACGGATATTTACTGTAAGTAATTTTTAAAATATTTTAATTCATGTGTGGAATTGAAGAAACATAGCTTAAAGTTGAACTTCAGAAAAAACTTTTTTTTTTAAAATGAAAAACTGGAAATTCAGGTAAGTTAGCTTATTTAAGAGAGGCTTTTACATAAGGCTGGATTTGTCCAGTTTTGAAAATTTCTGTAAACATGCTATAGCACAGTCACAGCTTTATTATAGGCTGTTATCATGGATAATCCAACCTTACATCAAATAGGCAGTTTGACATTTTGTACAATGTCATATCATAATTTTAAGTCTAAACCAAGGACATTTTCAAAGTGTTAAAGCAAATTAAAAGAGATTATTAAATGTATCTTATTTATATGATCTGTAGACAACCACTTGCTAGTCTATGGGAAATTTTCCTTAAAATAGTGATAGAAAAAATTCTGAGCGTATCTAATATGTTTTGCTTATTACATTTTTTTCCTTAACACCTCATTCTTTAATTATCTGATGTTGTATTTATTTATTTGTTATTGTTTCTTTTAACTTGTTGAATGGAGAAAAGCATTGCTTTTCACTTTTAAGCAAGAAAATGACTTTTGGAAATACTTGTTTATTTTTAGGTGCCTTAACTATTATACCCACTAAGGGTAATACTTAACCACACTAATATGCTTATACTTATAATTAAATACTGCCCTGTGGTCTGCAGGTAGTATGTTCATTCACATGACTCTTAATTTTCTTTGAAATATGAAAATGGGAAATGGAAGTTAAAATGAAAATTCGTATCTGTCACTGAAGAGAGCAGTTGCAGATTTTACACAGCTGAAATTATAGATTCCTTTTTAAGTAAACATACTTGTAAACTGAGGTTTATTTATATCTACTTCATCTCTGCTTATATACCCAGTCATCTGTAAAAAACAGCTAAACAGCAGATGTGGGAAAAGATTTTTTTACATATCTTTTCCCTGGCTCTAACTCACTTCAGGCATTTGCAGATCATTTCATACCTTAGTATTCTTTCCTTTCACCTTCTCTTTTATCTCCATTGCTCTCTATGAAAAAAAAAAAGTGAAATTTAAAAAATTTCTGACAGAGTGGAGAACAGATATTTCTATATTTGCTTAAGTGATATACCTACAACAATTATTTTGCTCTCAAATGGTAATGGAAAATCACATTTAGCTTTTTCAAGTTCATTATACTAATATCTAAATTCAGCTCTCAATACACAGTAAATTAGTCATTTCTAATGTTTAAAAGAGTTCTTTCAAAAAATAGTAATAAACTGAAATGATAAGAGAAGCATTACATTGTGTTTGTACTTCATTTTTGTAATTATAAAGTTATGCTGTTGCACTGATTATAAAAAATACCGGAGATGCCAAAAATGTATACACATTTTAAAGATGTTATGTATTACTTTTCAAAGTTGATTTGAATTATAGTAGCAGTATGTAGTAAGACGTTCATTCAAGAAATGGCATTAATCAAATGAATGCTAGTGTTACCATGTGACGGGTAGACAGTCGAAGAGGATGGCAAAAGCACGGTTCTCATTGGCAGAGTTCAAGACCATTTTGAACTGGCATTTGAAATTTGAGTTTCCCCTAAGTTCTCCTGACTTAAAAACCCTTGTCTTCAACCTATGGGGGACCTTAAAGGATGTGGTGTAACGTAGGAAACCAGCTACACTAGCGGTACTTTGGGCAGAAATTGAAACCTTATGTGCAGCGATACAAGTGGACACTTTGGTCAGTCAGTGTTGCTCAAGCAGTAGTTCGCCATAATCAGGGTGCTGATGGTAACCACTTTGAGCACCTCTTGTAATTGCAGAAGTCAAATGTGACCTGTATGCATCCTTTGTTATTGGTATATATTGAGTATTACAGTTATTTCCTTTCTTAAAATGTGTATACATTTTTTGCACCTTCTGTATATAACTTATTACTTAATTTTTGATGTTTGTAAAGTACCTTGTGGCAGTTATTTCTTTGCAAACGATAGGGACGGTAATCATTTGGTTCTTGTACTTTATGAAGCATTGTGTGTGTTTTGATTTGAATTAGGTACATAATCTAGAACAAGCTTTTCAAACCTGCAGCCTAGGATGGCTTTGAATGCAGCCCAACTCAAGTTCATAAACTTTCTTAAAACATTAGGAAAATTATGAATGGACCTTTTTTTTTTTTTAGCTCTTCAGCTATCATTAATATATTTTATGTGTGGCTCAAGACAGTTCTTCTTCCATTGTGGCCCATGGAAGCCAAAAGGTTAAACACCCCTGATCTAGAGTTTTGAGGGGGAATGCAGTGCAATAATACAATTTGCTATCTCATAAGTTTAGAGTGGTAGGTGCAGAGTTGGAAGAGTTCCACTTTCCACCACCAGTTATTAGCAAACTACAATGTGGATCAATTCTACCTTCTCATTTTTGTAAATAAAATTTTATTCAAACACAGGCATGGTCAGTTGTTGATGTATTGTCTGTGGTTGCTTTTACACTAATAACAGGTTAAGTGGTTATGGCTGCAAAACCTAAATGAATTGTTATCTGTCCCTATACAGAAAAAATTTGCTGCCCCTGTTCTAGATGTATAATTCCTACTTTTAAGAGCATTTGATTTAGGGAAGGGGAATGGTATGTCAAGAGGAAGTCTGTTTTCAGATTATTATTTTTTTTAGTTGAAGATGCATAAAGAAGAGAATTATCACTATTATTTTATGTGGTCTCACCAAGAATCTGAAAATATTAATGTTTTACATACGTGATATAGTTTATGCCAGTCATTTATAATTTTTTATTGGTGATTTGCAGTTATAGATTCCAACTTGTTACCTTGTGATAAGTCATGCAAAGATATCAGAACACTGTTATTTAAAATTTTCTTGTATTTTTATGATTATCACCTCAAATGGCAAGTAGGGTACATTGTGTTCACTGTTCGTATTATGTAAAGTGGAATGGCTGGTGGGTGTTCCCTCATTCCACTGGGGAATACACTAGCCACTGATAAGTGCTTTGAAATCAGTCTTGAAAACTGATAAAGATAAGGCTTTAGGATAGTAGATCTTGATTGACCAATGAAAGATTCCTGTGAGAGCACATTGTTATTATTTATTGGAATAACATTCAGTAATATACCAATTAGTTTATGTATTTGGTATCTTAAGGCCATGTATATGTATTACTAAGGTTCTTCTGTAGATAGACTATTTGAAAATTTTTATAAGGGACTAATTCTCTGGAGTCCTTTCTGAGTAGAAGCATCCAGAGATAGTATAGACAACACTGTGGTTAAGAGCATCAACTTGGCATTAGGTAGCTCTTCGTTCAACTCACAGCTTTACACTTCCTTGCAGTGCAGCTTATATAGATGACCTTACCCCTTTAATCTTCACTTTCTCATCTCTTACAAAAAGAGGGAGAGGAATAGATCATAGTACCAACCCCACAGTTATTTTGTGGGATTACATGAAATAATTCATGTAATTAGTATAGAACAAGATATATAGTAAGCAGGCATAAGTTTTACCTGTTGCTATTAATTTTATAGACTTAAATAAGTTTTATCCATTTTATTTTATTTTTTTTTTAATTTTTTTTCTCTCTCCATCACCTTATATTTAGCTTCCCCCCCTCCTCTCCCACCCCCTCCCCTTTTTCCCCTCCCTAACCCACTCGTCCCCAAATAAACATTAAACTATTGATTGAGTCCATGGGTTATTTGTTTGTTCATTTCTTTCTTTCTTTGCTTTCAGTTTTACATTCTGCATATGAGTGAAGTCATACAGTTCTTTGTTTTTTCTGTCTGGCTTATTTTACTAAGCATGATGATCTCCAGGTCCATCCATTTTGTTGCAAATGGCAATATTTCATCTTTTCTTACAGCTGAGTAATATTCCATTGTGTATATGTACCAGAGCGTCTTTATCCAGTCATCTGTCGCAGGGCACTTTGGTTGTTCCCATGTTTTGGCCACTGTGAACAGCGCTGCAATGAACATTGGGGTACATGAGTCTTTGCGGACAAAGGTTTTCAAGTTCTTTGGGTAGATTCCCAGAAGGGGGATTGCTGGGTCAAATGGTAGCTCCATTCCCAATTTTCTGAGGAACTTCCACACTGCCTTCCACAGTGGTTGTACCAGTTTGCACTCCCACCAGCAGTGTACCAGAGTTCCTTTTTCTCTCCACATCCTCTCCAGCGCTTGTTATTCCTTGTCTTGTTGATAATAGCCATTCTAACAGGTATGAGGTGGTATCTCATTGTGGTTTTGATTTGCATTTCCCTGATAGCTAATGAGGATGAGCATTTTTTCATGTCTGCTGACCATTTGTATTTCTTCATGGGAGAAGTGTCTGTTTAGTTCTTCTGCCCACTTTTCAATTGGGTTGTTCGTTTTTTTGTTGTTAAGTCTTATTAGTTCTTTATATATTTTAGATATTAGACCCTTATCTGATGCATTATTTGGAAATATTTTCTCCCATTCAGTTGGCTTTCTCTTTGCCTTGTTGATGGTTTCTTATGCTGTGCAGAAGCTTTTTAGTTTGATATAGTCCCATTCATTTATTTTTGCTTTTACTTCCCTTGCCTTTGAGGACAGGTTCATGAAGTCTTCCTTGAGTCCTAGGTCTGTAAGTTTAGTACCAATATCTTCTATACAGTTTATTGTTGCAGGTCTTATATGAAGGTCTTTAATCCATTTTGAGTTAATTTTTGTATATGGAGAGAGTTCACAGCTCAGGTTCATTCTTTTGCATATGTTTTTCCAGTTTTCCCAGCACCACCTACTAAAGAGGCTGTCTTTCCCCCATTGTATGTTTTTTGCTCCTTTATCAAAAATTATTTGTCCATATATTTGTGGGTTTATTTCTGGGTTTTCAGTTCTATTCCATTGGTCTCTATTTCTGTTCTTCTGCCAATACTAAGCTGTTTTGACTATTGATGCTTTGTAATATAAATAGAAGTCAGGAAGTGTAATGCCACCAGCCTTCTTCTTTTTATGTAGTATTGTTTTGGCAATTCGAGGTCTTTTATGGTTCCATATAAATCTAATAATTCTTTTAGCTATTTCATGAAAGTATGATTTGGGATTTTGATGGGTATTGCATTAAATCTGTAGATTGCTTTGGGCAGAATGGCCATTTTAACAATGTTAAGTCTTCCTATCCATGAATAGGGGATATTTTTTCCACCTCTTAAAGTCTGTTCCAATTTCTTTCAAAAGTGTCTTATAGTTTTCTGTGTATAAGTCTGTCACATTCTTTGTTAAGTTAATTCCCAGGTATTTCATTCTTTTTGTTGTGATAGCAAAAGGAATTGACTCCCTCATTTCTTTTGCTGTGGAGTCGTTGTTTGTATAAAGGAATGCTGTTGATTTTTGTACATTGATTTTGTATCCTGTAACTTTACTATATTTGTTAATTGTTTCTAATAGTTTCCTGGTGGATTCTTTGGAATTTTTTATATAAAGGATCATGTCATCTGCAAATAGTGACAATTTGACTTCTTCTTTCCCAATTTGGATACCTTTGATTCCTTTCTGTTGCCTGATTGCTGTGGCTAGAACTTCCAGTACTATATTAAATAACAGTGGTGACAGGGGGCATCCCTGTCTTGTTCCTGATTT
>PVJL010006010.1:0-98740 GCA_004026885.1 Lyroderma lyra | reverse complement strand
TTAGAAACAATTAACGAATATAGTAAAGTTGCAGGATACAAAATCAATGTACAAAAATCAACAGCATTCCTTTATACAAACAACGAATCCACAGCAAAAGAAATGAGGGAGTCAATTCCTTTTGCTATCACAACAAAAAGAATGAAATACCTGGGAATTAACTTAACAAAGAACGTGACAGATTTATACACAGAGAACTATAAGACACTTTTGAAAGACATTGAAACAGACTTTAAGAGGTGGAAAAATATCCCCTGTGCATGGATAGGAAGACTTAACATTGTTAAAATGGCCATTCTGCCCAAAGTAAAGCCTTTGTTTTCATTAGAGTCTCTGTCTATTGTTCTGTGAGCTACTTATAACCATCAAGCATGAAAACATCTTGACTGTCATGTCTGGGCTACATTGACATGTATACTTTGGGTGAAAACTTTCTGAACTTCATTATTCCTCTGAGTGGGTTGATTAAAGAATAGCACAGAGTTTGAACTAAAAATATAATGTGATTAGAAAAAGGAATAGTACAAGTGAAGAAGAAAATCTCAGTTAGGAAGGTGATGTTTATATATGTAAGGGGATGAGCCTGGCTTGGTTAGTATTATGAGTGAGAAATCTTTTTGCTAAAACTTAGAAAAAACACACATTCCTCAGAAAAACCCTTCACACTTGCAAGCAAACCTAAATACCAGTAAGGACTAACTAAATGGGAGTAAAATTAATCTTTAACAAAAATTTGCTTTACATATATTATAATGTAGCTAATATAAATTATTCACCGTTTACTACAAGTCAGTTACTGGCTCATCAATTAAAAATAAAAATCTGTTTGGCGTTCTTTTTGAACTATAAAAGCATTCAGTTTTTATTAAAGAATATTGGGAAAAATATAATAAAATGTTAATTTTATCATTCTAAAATTACTGATTTATGAGATTGTTATATTTTTTGCAATACACACACACAATGACTGTGTGTGGTGTGTGTGTTATTTTTCTATTTTAGCATTTTTAAAATTCAACTCATTGGTCATGAAAGGTCATTACATACACAAAGTATTTTCTGACATTTATATGTTACATATTTATGACTATTAGTTTTGTTTGTAGTATTTTTGATGTTCACACATTGAAAATGTTTTGCTATTTAGTCTCATCAATATTTTTCTTAGTCTTTTCTTCTTTTGAATCTCAGTTCTAGTTCATTCTAGTTTCTGCCATATTACTTTGTTTCTTCCTTAGGTAAATAAACATAACTTCTTTCACCACACATAGTTAATCATTTCTCACCAACACTCATGATTTCATTACTCTCAATTACATTTTTGGAGATGGTATTAACTATAGATTTGGTTTTTCCAAATCAAGTCTACTGCTTTCAACCTCCAATACATACTCAGATCTTGGCTTTTTAGTTCTCTTAAACCCTTTCTTATGTCATATACTTGTCTTTTCATCTCAATTGCTTTTGTTCTTAAGATTTTCAGTTTATCTTTTAAAATTTTCTTGAAGATACTAAGCAATTCTCTGTCATTACTTTTTTGAATAGATTGTGTTTAGAAGTATAATCTGCTTCAAAAACACTTAGGTATTGTTCTCTTTCTCTTATTTCACAATAATTATACAGATACCAAGATCATTAAAAATTATTTTGCTTAGACTCACATCAGTTAAAATGTAAATTAAATGCTACATTTTTCCAGTACATAGGCCCACATATTATTTGTAACTCACTGTTTACTTGGGAGAGAGTTCACACCTTTCAGACAGTCAAGTTGAGGATAAGTTAAAGTACCTATCTCTTAGCCAGGAGAAGAATTCTGAGAAAACATTCCTGAATCAAATCTGATAAACGGTATTACAAGTGTTTATTCTTCCAAGATGCTAGTGTAAGTGGAAGATGAAAGAAGCTGAATTTCAACTTGATATTCGTTACAACCCATCTAAGACTTCCCAGAAGTACTTGAGATATTTGCTAACCAATAGAAGAGGATCATGGTCACACTCTTGTCTCTGAATCATCTTGCAAAAGTGAAATAGCAAGACCATAATTTTAGCAATAGAATGTAAGTTAGAATTACAAGGAAGATGAAGTTTGGAAAGCAACACTGGCATTCTTTCTTATTACAAAAGAATAGGATTTGCAGCCCAATTTACAATGGAAAAAAATTATTCTTATCTAAGGCTCATTTTTTTTCTATTAACATTAGTGAGGAAAAATGCAGCAGTGTGATAACAGAAAGAACATAAAAAGAGAATATCTTTAGTTATCTTTAATTGCATAATAAATAAGAAAAGAATAAATTTATATGAGTAGATTAAGCATAATGTGTGGAAAATTTCAAACTTGATGTGATTTTATCTGGAGATTTTACTTTAGTTTCCAAATTTCAGTTTCCCTGTTAATGATATAAAAACTTAACTGAAAACACACAGATATTATTTATTCTTAATGTGCTTAGCAGAAATAACAATAATACTGTGTAAAATTTTTAAAAAGGATGTTCTTCAGTGAGCATATTAATTTTTAAAATACTTATTTTTCTGATACATAAATGTCTCAAAAGTTATTGAAGCTTAAAACTTTAGATTTCAAATAGGGTAATTCTCTATAAACAACATGGTACCTATAAGTACATAACAGAAATTATTAACAACTAAAAAATACCCTATTGAATCAAGAACTCCTAGCAATTAGATTTTGAAGTTTAATTTCTTCAGGTTGATTGACCTAACCAAATTATATAATACTGATTTATATCTTAACTGAGACATCTTATATCTCCAACTCTTTTTCATCTCTTTTACCAAATTATTTCAGCAAAAAGTTTATAGATATTAAACTTGATAATAAATATCCAAGACCTATTAATAGACATAAGGATTTCCATTTGATATTATAACTAGTACTGTTACTATTGAAGATATTATTTGATTTGTATTTTTTCACCATATATGAAGCAGGGCTGCCTAAATGTTACAGGTGAAAATATTCAATATTTTCATTCACTGAAGAAACGTTCAAGAACTTAAGAACTAAAGCATAACTCAGTTTTACATGCTATCTCTGGCTCTATGGGGAATATTTTCAATTCAGTAAGTTATGATTCTGACCTAATGCACAATATTAGAGATTAGTAGTATGTGCCAATTAGAATCACCCTGAAAACTGCAATGTCAAAACATGCAAAATAAAAAAAATGATACATGCATCCTTAAATTCTTTTTTAAATAATGTATTTGGAGCCCATGAACTGTTATGTTTATGGCTAAGGCAAAAGTGTCTTTATTACTAAGTCAAAGCAGGCCACATTAAAATAATGAAATACCATTATGCACTCTTTAGAAAGGCTGAGCTTCAGAACACTAACAGCACCAAATTCTGGTGAGAATGTGGAACAACAAAAACTTATTTACTGCTGGTAGGAGTTAAAAATGGTACTGTGACTTTGGGAGACAGTTTAGCAGTTTCTTACAAACCTAGATATACTCTTACTATTCAATCCAGAAATTTCACTTTTTGAAGTCACCCGAAAGAGGTGAAATTTATATCCACAAAAAGTTTGTATATAGAGTTTGCAGAACCTTTATTCATAATTGCCTACCGCATCCAGCACAACACGAGCAGTGGAAACATGGGAAGGGCGATGCAAAGTTAAGAAATACAGTAGACAAAAATACGTTTCAAGTAAGGCCAAGGGGCCCCAGCCTCATGGACCGAGCACCCAGAATGAAGCCAACGCATGGCTTTTATTGATGGACATACAAGGCAGTGAAACTAGTTTTTCCATGGTCTGTGAGTTACATTGCTTAGCAGCCTGCTTTTCCCGAAAGTCTCCATTGTGTTTCAACATGCATTGTGTCCCTATGAGAACATACAGCCCCAAGGACTCAGTGCACCAAAACCACCCCAGGGGGTTGACTCAGTATCCAGGTCATCACTAAGGATGACCGATATCGTTCTATCAGGTCATCACTGGAGCAACATGGGACACAAGGCGGCCAGGGGCAGAAGATTAACCTCAGAGAGGGTGAGGGTCTATGCCTCACCTCTGTGGAGCCCAAGCTCTCTCCTGATGGCCCCTATGCGACTGTGCCTGTCTTAGGTTGTTCCTCCCTTGAGGAATCTTACCTGTCATTGACTAACCAGTCATCCTCCGGGGCCACACAGGGTGATGTGAGGTGTGTGAGTGAGGGAGGAACAGTACCCCCGAGAGAGGGTCAGTTCTGCCTCCTAGATACTCCATGCCCCCGTGGCCTCCACACTTAGCTCCTGCCTTAGGATGTCGTGGGGAATGCCTGAGGGGACAGACAGGTCGGCATTTGGAAGACAACAATTGCCAAAACTTGGAAACAACCAAATTGTCCTTCAGTAGGTGGATGGATAAATAAGCTGTGGTAAATCCAGACAACAAAATATTATTCGGCACTAAAAAAAAAGATTATTTCATAAAACACATGGAGGAAACTTAAAAGCATATTACCAAGTGAAGAAAGCCAATATTAAAAGGCTACATACCTCGTGACTCCAACTATATGACAGTCTGCAAAAGGCAAAACTGTGGAGATGGTAAAAAGATCAGTAGTTACCAGTAATTGGGTGTAGGGAAGAGATGAATAGGTGAAGCACAGAGGTTTTGAAGGGCAGTAAAATACCCTATATGATTCTGTAATGATGGATACATGCCATTGTACATTTGTCCAAATTCACAGACGGCACAATACCAAAATAAACCCCAATGTAAACTATGGACTTGGGTGATAGTAGTAAGTCAATGTAGGTTCATCAATTACAGCCACTATCACTCTGGTGGGTGATGCTGATAATGGAGGCCATGCATGTGTGGGGCAGGGTGCATGTGGGAATTCTTTGTAACTTCTCTCAATTTTTCCTGTGAGTCTAAAACTGCTCTAAAAAAATTAGTCTTTCAAAATAAATCAAACCAAAATCAGTCCAAAAGGCTAAGAAAATCCAATTATTAAGATGTCTATGACTTTAGCTTAGAAGGCAATGTCATTGGTGAAAAGTCTGAAGCATTTAATTACTCAAGGATCATAATTAATGCCTGTTATAATGAGAACAAACATTTGTATATTACAAATATAAAATGCAATGATAATTGTATACTATATTACATTAAAATTTACAGTTATAAACTGATTTTGTAATTATCCTCAATACATAGATTACTTTGGACTCAGAAAAGTGAAATAACTGACATCACATCAACTTAAGTAATGTCATATCTTATGGAACTGTAAGTAAAATGTAGCTCTTTCCTTAAATTCTTGTTGTTTTGAACAAGTTAGTTTAATACTCCAAGTATTAAAATGACTAAGGAAATGTACAGACACTTTCTCACTATTGCAATTTGTTCTTCTTAGGACACAATATTTGTTAAAATGATGTTTACTATTTAATGCATTTATTTTTCAATTGGAAATCACTATTAACTCACCTCTGGTGTTGCCACACAATTTTTCCCCAGTTAGAAAAAGGAAAACTAATTTTATATGCATTAGTTCACAGTTGTAGGAAATACAATGAGTGCAAGGGAGAAGCATAGAGTATAAATTAAATTATCTATCAACTATGCACTTTTGGAATAAGAGAAATCTAACCAGATGCAAAGAAACTAGAGAAGGACTTTTAGAGAAACTATACCAGGCAGAGATAGACTAGTAGAATGCAAGCTGCATAAAGAAAGCACAAGGAGCAAAGCTGGAACATTGTTAGTGCTCAACATGTTTGTGGGAAATATGAATGTTCATAAGAAAACTGCAAACTTAACTCTTTATTTGGTCTGAAAAAAAGGGAGGTCACTAGTTGAAATTTGTACTATTATTTTTAATAGTGTGATAGTATTAGGAACTGTAGATACATGCACATATATAAAACAGATGCATAATAAACAAACATATACATACACAGTTTATTTTTAATTCCTTGGAAGATATATTAGGACTACCTCAAAAATGAGTAGGCAGTAACAATAAATCTGAATTATTCTAAGGATAAGAAATCCTAACTTGTATTCCTCATTCTCTCTCTTAAACTAATTACTTCCCCTAATAGAAATTTTAACTGGACAAGAGAAATAATGCATTGTCAAACCCACACTAGGGTTTATAAAACCTGAAATAAAATAAAATGTATAGAAAGGTGAAAACTTGTCATTTCCTGTTGTGCTCATAAATTTTCAACCTTACTTCTTGAAAAATGTGCATGTCTTTCTTTCAGACTTGTACAGTTCTAGCAAAGACCCTGCTGTGTAGAGCATGTTAAAATCATTTGAGCTAATAACTTCTTGTGGCTTGATAAAAAGATTTATATTTTTTCAGTGAATATTATGCATTTACACAAGTTTGTATTTCTAAAGAAATTCCTAAGGCCTATTATTGCAATAAGAGGCAAATTCACTTCCCTATATCAAAATGTTTTGTTTTTAAATATATCTTCATTCCTTGTGTTTAAGTCTTAAAATCTCTTATGCATGTAGCTAAACAAAGGTAAGAGCATATAGAAAGAGCATTGCTCTTCCAAGTACCACTTTTCTCGTCTGATTAGTTAGCAATCTGTACAATTACACCTGAATGGATGCTATGCTGATATCACTGCTTATTTTATTATAGCAGTAACACAGATACAGTGCTATCTGCCCTGCTTGTTTATAATATTACTCATAAACAATTTTGTGTATATTCTATTTCAATTTCCCAGCTTGATTAGCTAACAATCTGCATGAAAACATTCAAGGTAAAATAGAAAGCTAATTGCATAGAGATTTTTAAGCTCATTTGCACACAACAGGATTTATTATTACCAATGAAGGTACTAATAGGAGGAAGCAGTATGACTTCTCGTATCCTCACTAATTCTCTCTGCTAATTCAAAACAACCACAGAGAACCTAAATGGAATAGAACATAGAAAAAGCATTTTTGGTAGGGACAGTATTTGAAAAGAATAAAATGTTCCTTGGTTCTATATGAATTGCTTTTATTCTGGATTATTGCCTGATTTTACAATGCTGTATCAAATGATGTAGAAAGAGATAATGCTTCTTTATATTAAGAGCTGATTTCTATTCATTGCATTCTCTTATAATTTCCTATTAGGTTTCTCTCCCTTACCCCTTCTAAATGAATGATACCAATTATAAGATATCAAAAAAGAAACCCAAGTGATAAAAGGCTCAAAATATATGACACAAAGTGGTAGCATAAAAATCTGCTATCCTAGAGTGGAACAGAAAAGAAGATTAAACTGAAATTTTCTTAAATAAGAAAAGCCAGGCCAAAACTGATTTTTTAAACTTTGAAGCTTTCTCAAAAATGAATGTAAAATATAATATTTTAGGACAAAATACTATTGATTTACAAAATTTTTAAAGCTAGCTATCACAAGTATTTATGGACTCTGAGGTTAACAAATCTGAAGTGCATTAAAAAAGATAAAATATTCCAAAAGATATTCCGTGAAAGAAAATCTAAAACTTTAGTCAATATTCTAAATTCTGGAATAAAATTAATAATTCTATTATCTTTCAAATGATTCATTTTCATGAGTTTACTAAGATACATGGCATTTTACTTACCTTGCAAACCCTCCCTTTATAATCATTTTTCCCTGTCTCTCGATGAAATCTTAGTCTTTTGTCATTTTTAGGAAAAAACTAAATTGTCTCCTTTAGATATATTAAAGAATATATGGTACAGGATAGCATCAAACCTGCAGATTTTTTTTTCTTAAATTTAAGACTTCTCTGTCCCCCAGCTCTAGTCTTCTTTAGTTTTGTGTTTTGGGGTGGAATGGATGCTATGAAAACCTTTTTCTCTTTTTTCTTCAACCTCTTTCTTCATCAAAAGCTTCAGTATTGGTCCCTGAAATGTTTTTTTCTGTGTGTAGAGATCCCAACCTTTGATTCTATCCAGTATTGGGGTAAGAGGAGATGCTTCTTAGGTGACTCCCATTTGTATTCCTGTGTTGCTCCTATTCCTGAGATCTCATCTATAGTTCTTTGAAGCACATCCTGCTTCCTCTGACCCTTCATAATTTCTCTCTTTGCTCCCTGGTTTTTGAAATTCTTCTCTGGTGAACTCATTTTTCTCTGTTACCTTCCTCTTGGGCAGAAATCTACTCATGGTGGCCTGGTCCATTTGTCTTTTCAGAGAATGTATCATAGCTATGTTGCAAATGTATGCAACCTCAACTGCCTTTTACAATGAATGTGAAGGCATTCACAAGCAGCCATCTTTACTTTGCTACCTCAGGATGGTTTGCTACACACGGGCTCTAGACTTCAGATTTTTCAGGATGTGGCAGAGGTCAGTCCCTCACACCTTAGGGAGTACATTTGAGTTCTCCAGTGATTTTGTTGGCTTTCTGAAGTGAAAGACAGTTTTTCCTCCACTAGTCATGTGAAAATTTGAATACTGAGTTCAAAGAAAGCACTAATTTTAGCTCTTCAACTACTCAACCGGTACCTTGCCTTCTATTACACAGACTTGAGGTCACTGATTAAACAATTTTCACAATCTTTCATTAAGATCAGTCTATATATTCCACTATATTATGTCAGGATGCATTTACCTGGTTCCTACAGTATTATTCTTTGAAAACTCAACCATAAGAATATAAAACAGGTTACATTGATGTACTGACTCCCTCACAAAGAAGACTCAATTTATTCATTACTGGGGTCTTATGCATTTGTAAGCTTCCACAAAAAGGAAAAGGAGAGAATTGCCACCTAACATCACTGATTTGCAATTCTAAATTGTTAAAAGATTTTTCAATGTATATTAAAATTTCTTATAAGGTTACCTTCTTCTACATTTTTTTGCCTTTAAAGTGCTGAAAGCCCTACTATCTTTTTTTATCCCGACACAATCACACATAAAATATACTTATTTAAAAGATAAGACATAAATTAGTCAGAAATTAACAAATTGCACAATTGTCCTCTCCAGAAAGTTACTAAAATTCTGGTGTTAAAAATGAGGTTAGAGTTGAAGGTATTAAATGGTATTACATATGTGTACATAGAATATGTAATTTCTTTTCTAACCATTATCCCTTTCCAACCTCATTCAATGTTCCAAATAAATCATCTCCAAGACATAATAAGTTTAAGGGAAATAGAAGCATAGCTTTACTAAGCACAACGTAAGTTTTTAAGTTCACAATACCACATTCACAGCCATATTTGGCTTAGGTTCAAGTCCTACTGGGCTCTAATATAAATTTTGGTAATAATAGTTAGACATACTTATGGAGGTTTAGGGGTACAGGGAGAAGTAAAATGGTATACACACACACAAAGAGAGACAGAAAGAAGAGAAGGAGAGAGAGAGAGATTACATTAGTTAGTACAGAATAGGTTACTTTTCCATAACAAACATTTATACAATTTTAGTGACTTAATAATAGGTTCACTTCTTGTTCATGCTACACAGTAAATGTGCCTCAGTATGTAGGTTCTGCTTATTGTCAATACTCAAGAAATCAAGCCAGGAAAAACAGAATGTAGCAAATTTTATACTGTCTCTTAAGCTTCCTTAGAAAGCAACATACACTACTCACACTGAATTTTATTAGCTAAGGCAAACTGTATATCTAGATTTAACTGCAAAGGGAACAGAATAATTCTGTTCTACCTGTCTCTAGATGGAGAAGAGAATCAGAATATTTGGAAACATCCCTAATGCTTCCACAGGTCCATTAACTCAACCAGCTGTAAGGATCAAAAGAGATACATTAACTGGTCATGCTTTTAAAGAATGGCAATTGCATTCATTTTCAGAGCATAGTCTAACGCAGTGGTTCTCAAGGCCTGGTTCATGGACCCCTGAGTGCTTCCAAAACTCAATACATTTTCATAAGAATGCTTGGATATTATTTGCCTGTTTCACATTCATTCTCTCATGAGATTACAGTGAAATGTTCCAGAAATTACCTGACATGTCATATGGCAACAGATTGAATCCAGTTTCTCTCTATTGAACCAGAAATGTAAAAAAATACAAAAATATTAACAATGTCACTCTTCTCACTAATCCTTTGTCCTTAAAATATAGTTACTTTTTAGGAAAGTACATTATTTCAACATGTAATTTTGAATGTTTTATTATTTTCATTTAAAGTAAATTCATAAATATTTGACCCAAACAACAGTGTTCCCTATGGGATGGGCTGAGACCTTCGTTGTAACTGTAATACAGTTAAATATGTTTCTGGTCAGCCTTCCTTCTGTTCCTTATAGGTGTTTCCAAAAACAGTCCTCCCCAAACTTCTTACATGCAGTTCTTTGCCTCAGAGTCTGTTTCCTAGACAACTCTAGGATTATTGGTAAAAAGAGTGGTCCAAAAAAAATAATAACTGTAAAATTGAATTTTAGAGCTCTATCACTCACTGGCTGATGGACACTGAAGACCCTACCAGTGGTGGAAACAGAACACTGATGGACCTATTAAGTGTCAGCAGTGCCTGTGGTCATGCTCTTACTAGTGGTGAATTGTGATGATACACCAAGAATGCGCTAATAGAAGCTGTATGTCAGACAATTAGGAAGTGTAGGATAAATGATAATATGAGTTTTAGAATAAAATGGATCCTTTAGAGCCAATTAATGATTTAGAGATAGATAATTAAAGACTAAGTGAAAAATAATCAACTAACTGCAAGTGATGAAAACAAGAGTCCCTAGAGAACATAAACAGTCAGTTCTTGCAAGAGGAAGGCAGAAAAAGCTGATGAGCACCACTGATCATAATCATGAATAGCAGAGCCCTGGAAGATGTTGAATTTTGGTCAGGAGGCTCCTACCCACAATGTTAGGACTCTGACAGAAAGGAGCAGAGCCTTGAGATATTATGAACTTGAAAACCTTGAATCCTCATCTTCTCCTGAACTCTCTTGTGGTAACCCAATTACAGGTGTTGTGCTAGATGTAGTATTTCACTAGCACAAATTAACATGACCTTAGGAAAATGCCATGAGGCCATTGAACTGCCAGAAGCATTCTTTTATATTCCTGTCACAAAGGAGGGTTGGAAACATTTTATATGGATTTGAATTGTGCTACAAAGAACATTTATGGTTTAGCTGTATTTGCTCCTTGACCTCTGTGATAATGTGGTTCCTAGGGACCTGCATGATCTGGACATTTCACAGAATATTGTATTGGTCCATAATACAGAACTTAATAGGAATGACTGAGCAAGAAGCTGCACAGCCATTTTGGAACAAGTTGACAAATTTTAGTTTATCAAATTATAAATGTCTACTCTTTAAACATCAATGTTAAGAAAATAAAAATGTAAGCCACTAACTATGAAAAATACTTGAAATCATGTATCTGATGAAGGACTTGTATCTAGAATATATAAAGAACTCTTTATATCAATAAGAAAAACACACATTTGAAAGAGTCCTGTGGCTTTGTACATATTTATACACTCAAAATCAACAAACTTCACTTCTATCAACTTTTTAAAAATTCACTGACTCCTTAATAATTACTCTCTAGTGGATTTTTAAGTATTCTTCAGCATTTATTGGAGCCATGCCCTTCATTTAAAATTATATGCAGCAGTATTACAGAGCAGTAAAGAATCTAAGAGTTAGTTTTCAAACTGCAAGTTGGAATGGATCAAAGTAAGTAGAATTAAAGGACCTGCAACATTTCCTTCTCTATCCTGAAGGATGCCCACACCCAATACATCCTTGGCCGTGAATATAATTTCATTTTATAAATCATGTCATCATCTTACTGGAATATTCAGAAAACAAAACATGTTATGTCTTGCAGTCTTTCAAAACTACTAACCTGTTTTTATTTTTTAATTTCAATCTACTCCTCTTGATTCTATATTTGACTCCATTGCTCATACCTTCTTGTACATAATCTTGCAGACTTTCTGATGAGTAAAACATACCATTACTTTCACATGAACAACAAAGTGGCTTGTGAAATCTCCTTCTGGATTAGATACATTTGCAGAATCTAGTGTCTAGACTCATAAGAGTTCAGATCTAGGCAACCACTATCTTTGAGACCTTTGATCACATTTCTTAACCTCAGAACTTTGGTGTGCTTACTTGTTAAATGAGAATACTAGTGCCTATATTTTAGGGTGCCATGAACTAAATTAATTCAAGATGCTGGCATGCAAAACTGAATTTAAAATGTATATTTTGTATGTGCCTGGGGAAAAAATTCAATTTTAAAAGACTACTCTTTAAGGTATGTGAATCATTTATTTAAAAAGTAGAAAAAGAAACAAGACAAAGATATCCACCTTCGTTACTTTTATTTAACACAGTACTGGAAGTCCTAGCCACAGCTATTAAACAAAAAAAGAAAGAAAAGAAATAAATCGCATCCCAATTGAAAAGGGAAATAGTAAAATTGTCATTATTTGCAGAAGACATTATACTATATATAGAGAACACCAAAGAAAACTACTAGAACTCTTAACTGAATTTAGTAAAGTATCAAGATACAGAATTAATATTCAGAAATTGGTTACATTTTTATAAACCAATAACAAACTATCAGAAAGGGAAATTAAGAAAACAATTTAATTTATAATTGCATCAAAAATAAATAAAATACCTAGGTATAAATTTAACCAAGGAAGTAAAAGATTTCTACTCAGAAAATCATAAGAGAGAAATTAAACCAGATACAAATAAATGGAAGCATATACAATGTTCATGAATAGGAAGACCTAGACATATTCCAGAAAAGTTGAAACTGTAATTAGAAATGATAACCCAGTGCTATAGACGTTAAAGAACACACAGGTGTGAAGTGTACTTTCTTTTTGATCTTTGTTATGAAAATTAGTAAATATAAATCTTTTTGAGGATACATGTATTATAGATGTTAGTAATTGGCAAAGTCAGCTATGGGACTGATATAGGAGAGGGGAATGGTGTTACCATTTTAATCAAATCCAAGGTAAAGAATAATGAGTCATTACAACGAATCAAACGAAGGTAGGAAACCAGAGTCAATGAAGACAGTGAGAACAAAAGCTCATCTGGGAATTTTCTAGTATCTGAACAAGGGAATGTCAAAATGCTATAAAGGTCACAATGACTCATCTAATATTTGTGATAATACAATCATATTTGTGAAGCATGTGTATTTATAACATTTGTACACATTGCTTGTACCTTTATACCTTTCTCTCTTTTCGTTTTTATTAAATTTATTGGGGTGACATTGGTTAGTGAAATTATATAGGTTTCCAGTGTACATTTCTGCAATACATCATCTATATACTGCATGGTGTGCTCACCACCCAGAGTCAGTTGTCCCTCCATCACCATAGTTGACCCCCTTTTCCTTCTTTTACCCCCCGCCCTCCCTCCTTGTTAGTGACTAAACTTTCTCTCTTAATGGTTCCTTTCCCACTGATGACCTGAAGACAGAAAAGAAAATCTAAGCCATTACAAATAGGCCTTTTACCTAATTCTAAATAATAGGAAAAGCACAATATACCTGATAAGGATATTAAAGTTTAAAGCAAAGAATTTTCTGGGCCTCTTATATAGGGCTAGGGATTTCTTTCTTCAGGGAACTTTTCTGTCCCCAGCTACATTTTAAATCCTAGCCAGGATGTGATCTCCAAAGTCCTGTAGAATATATTGATTCTTATTCTCCTTCATAGTAGGTAAAACCTTCTGTAGCAATTACAATGTGGTCTCTTCACATATAAGTCAGCTTTACTGAAAGCAAGCGGTCTTTCTTTCTTTCTTTCAGTCCAACAGAAATTTTGTGTGCTGGTCTTTAAAACGGTGCTTTTATTTTCTTGAGTTTCTTCTGGGTTGCAGTTGTTTTATTAGTTCTCAGATGATTTATGTATTTTCAATGTATAAGTGCCTAGAGGCTGAGATAAATAAATGTATTTTTATAGTAAAATTTGAAAAGTAGTTCAAGGTTTGAAAAAGCAAGGGTTATTAGGTGTTCAAAATTAAAATAAATGTTTTCTCTGCCATGCAATTTTTGTAAGAGACAAAACAAGATGTGTGAAGAGAAGGTTTCTGATAAATATTCTAATTTTTTGCTCTTTATCCACAGCACATTAATGCCTGAAATAAATATTAAGTCACTTACTATAAGATATGTGGATATTTTTGAAGAAAATAATCCTGAAATGTATAACCCTCAAGCTCAGATACATGAATTCTGGGATATGTAGGCCTCTACTTTTTAAGTGTTGGAGATAAATACACGTCAACATGCCAATGTGATTAATACACATAGATTTCCCTCTGACATTTCTTCTTCACACAGAAAGATCAGATTTTCATGAATCCATTGATATATTAACCTGCTTTTACATGGCTGTTATCATGCTAAGAATAAATCCCCACATATTTGTGTACTTCTGTGCTTTGATAAATTATAAGAGAATTTGATATTTTAACGATTCAGAGGGGCAATTTTCCTGCTTGTGGTGAGTGAGGAAAGCATTCTCACATGCCACATATTATTATAAAGAGTAGAGAAGACTTATTTTTCTTAAAACCAATTACTGACTACCGTAGTCCCCCCATACCCGCAGTTCCACTTTCGATAGTCAATCGTGGTCTGAAAACATTAAATAAAAATTACAGAAATAATTCGTATGTTTTAACTTTTTGCCATTCTGATTAGCATGAGAACATCTCATGCTACCCTTTTCTATCTCTCACAGCTCGTGAATCATCATCCCTTTGTCCTAAGTATCCACAATGTATTAGTACCCCACCTGTTAGTCACTTAACAAGTGTGTGGGTTATCAAATTAACTATCACAGTATCACAGTGCTTTTTTTCAAGTGA
Organism: Lyroderma lyra; assembly: GCA_004026885.1. Lineage (NCBI taxonomy): Eukaryota > Metazoa > Chordata > Mammalia > Chiroptera > Megadermatidae > Lyroderma > Lyroderma lyra. Next base: position 83,906 of record PVJL010006010.1, on the reverse strand, counting down.
CCCTTATTTTACTTAATAATGGCCCCAAAACAAAAGAGTAGTAGTGCTGGCAATTCAGATATGCCCAAGAGAAGCCATAGAGTGTATGTATGTATGTATGTATGCATGCATTTATAGGAAAAAATGTAGTATACATAGGATTATTATATATACATATTAGTATATATACTAATCATACCATTAAAAAAACATGTTTTTTATATATACTGTGATTTTAGTCATCCACTGAGGATCTTGGGCCTCATCTCCCACAGATAAGTGGGGGACAACTGCATACTATAAGATGATAAATTATTACTAATATTTTCAATGTTATCAGTTTTATAGCTATAACATTGATCTCCCACCAACTTTAAATAATTCCTTAAAATTTCTGATGCTAATACATTTGTGAAGACTCCTTATTATTTTTATAAGTTTACATACATGTTTGTTTACATATATATGGATTATATCTTATATAAAATCAAATTTTAAAAATTTGGAAGAGGCTGTAGAGAATTGCTAATTCTATTTGCTGAACTATTATTGATGAAATCTTTTGACAAAATGAGTACTGACTAGCACTGAGTGGTGGAGAAGTGTTCTACACAGACTTGAGGTCAAACATGAGTTGCTGATGCACTTTATTACTTTCAGTAATAGATACAGCTTCTAATGTTGGTTCATAACCTGTAGGAGCATGATTAAATAAGCATTCTGGCAATCAGCACAAGTTTTGATGAGGTATGCAAGGGCAATGAATAGAAGGGGGAAGAAGACAGAGTCATGGTTGTAATCTAATGGAAATGGATATAAAAGAAGTGAGCAGAAAAAAAAAGTCAGTTAATTACCTTAATGGAAGCCAGAGATATAGAAGAAAAACAGAAGAGAATGTTTTAAGGACATGAAAGAATGGGGGATTTTAGAGAAGATAATACCGAGGCTATCCTAGGAAAGACAGTTGCTACAGAGTGGTGAGAGCAGAAGTCCAAGTGTACTGGGCTAAGTGATAAGCATATGGGAGGTGAGGAAGTGACTAAAGAGTTAGCTAATCATTTTGAAGGTTTGTCTTATGATGACAAAGAAGTCATCAAACAGAAGGAAACATACATTAGACAAAATATTATTTTTGAATTGTTCTCAGTATTGAATAGACTTTGCTATATGTATGTGTTTGTGATAAAAACCTAGTAAGAAGACAAAAGCTGATAATGTAGGAATGAGAAAACTTGATTGATGGATCAAGGTATTTGAGATGGGGGATGGGTGGAAACCAAAGGCCATATACAGAATTTACTGTGTATCAGAAAAAGCATACCATTTTCATTGATAAAAAAGAGTAGTTAGAAAGTGAATGAATGAATGGTTACTCCTCTACGAAGATCAAGGAAGACAATATAAAAATCTGTTGGTTTCATTCTTAATGAGGTAGGAAACAAATTTGGCTTGAGGTTGAGGGAGCAGCTTGCAGGGTAAGGAATTTGAAAGGAAGTTCAAAATCTAAAATAGTTACTTGAGGCAATGAGGAATTTATGGGTAATATTCAGATTGCGTATGTAGTTGGAGAGCAGAAATTGACATTGGCTTCAACATGTTCTGCAGGCGCACTCAGTACACCAGGTAAAGCAATAGATAAGTCATGTGGTTATGTCCATTCAAAGCAGTTAAACAGAACAAAAATGAGATAGGAGTGTTTAGGATAATAGGGAGAAAACGATTGTACATTTAAAAACGTCAATGGTATAATTTATCATTGCAATTGGGACATATTTAAAAGTGAAAGAGAACAATAACTAAACAGGAATGTTGGGAAAATGGAAAAAATTGAGTCTGTCACCACACAAACCAGGATAAATGCTATTCCTGCTCACAGTGATTAAAACTCAATTTTAAAAGAGATCGTATAGATTGAGGAAAATCTTCTAAGTGGTTTAAAACTAGATGAAGTTGGGTAAAAGTTAGATTATGAGTAAAGGAATGAAAATAGTGGAAATGTAGAGTACTATTTAAAAAAAAAGTGGGAGGGGGCTACAGAAGTTAGATCTCAGAAGTTTGATAGATATTGTGACTCTAGTTAATGAAACAATTTAGTGATGCTGGACTAGAGGTGAGAATTTCACCAGGATTCAGAAAGTCACTGTGGTCTAAAGTTAAGGTGTTGATGTATATTTTTCTCCAGACTCTAAAGTTGTCCAGGAAGATAGTGGAATTAATGGTGAAGAGAAATTTGTAAGCCAGAGGTCAGAGTCTCAAAGAACGTGAAGAAATGAACTGGAAGGAAGTTAGTCAGTAACAAGGATAAGGTCTGGGTGACATGAGGTTCAAGGAAGATAGTTTTATAAAAGCGCACAAGAGGCTTGGTAATAGCTATTAAGAAAATGAATACATTTGTCATTGCTTCGTGCCAGTAAGTATTTGAATCACCCTTGATCCAAGTTCATTCCCAGTTTGTTTATTGTAATTTTACTTCCAGTGCATACAGGGAGAGAATTCACTGTGCTAACAAGATTGTCAAGTTCTATGTATCAGTTATAATTCTGATTTTAAATTAATAACTTGCACTTTTTGCTCATGTTTTGATTTTGATGAACATGAATTCTACTAAAAAGGACAATCTATTCTTTCTCTGCAAGTTAAAATGAGATTTGTTATCTACAGGAGTCAGACTGTAGACTAGAGAGAATAGACCACATTAATTGCCAAATTTTGAGGCTCCTTTGAGGTTTTTGTAATCATGATATAACACTCTTTTTTGAACACCAATTTTAAATATCAATAGAAGTTTAAAAATTAAGGAAAATACATTTACATCCTTTGCTGACATCATAAATACCTGATGTCCTCATTCTTTGTCTCTGATTGTAATACACAAAAATTATATTGCACATATATCTGTTTTATATTTTATTTATTTCTACCATCACTGAAAGGAATAGTAACTAGCATTTATAAAATGTCTCAACATATCCCTAATAAAATAGGGCTTTAACATGAGAAAATTCAGTATCAAAATATTACTTTCATCTTTCCATTTGTTATAATTATACTGAAATCATAGCTTGCAGTGGGTAGTAGCCATTTTTGAAAACTGCAGAATTTTGCTGACACCAAAATCTCATCACTCAATGACTTGCAAATAACATAAGTAATTATAATTCATAAGTATAACCATTTAAGTTGATTACATAAGATTGTTGGAATTACAGCAAATTGTACTAAACTGAAAGTAACAAAAATATTACCTTAACATTTAATGAACATAATAGTTGTTTAAACAATTACTATAGTAATTGTTGCATTAATAACATTTAATTACCAAAAATATGTTGATACTTAATGCGGCAGCTCAGTAAATCTCCCCTTGGCATTTATCCTTTCTCCTGAGGAAGGCTTATTCATGAGATTTTTGGCTTTCTTCTTTCTTCTCTTTTTATTCTGAGGCCTCTCTATAGAGTTGAAAATTTATTATTATTTTTCAACTCCTCTTTTGGGAATACTCTCAAGCTTCCAAATTTCATCACATTTACATAGTCCCTTAAAATTCATTTCACAAACCTTGGCAATCTGCAAGCTTCTTCAAATGTAGTCAAACACATGATTAACCCTTTTTAAAAATGATATTGTATAATCTTAAAGATAAAAATAAGCTCGCTTTAAATTGTATCTTCATCAAATTTTACCTAATATTTTTTTCAGTCACATGGCACAAGTCTGTTATCAAATATTTTACTCATATGAACAGGGAATACTACAGGGCGCTTCAAAACTCCAAGGTAAGGTTGAGGGTGTGCAACTACATGGGTTTCATACGATAGAGTTCGGAGTTTTCTTAATCATGAAGAAATACAGAGCCAAAAGCTACACATCAGGAATCACAGGATCAAACCAGTCTGTTCTTTTACATTAATGAGACTTTGCAGCTGTCTGTGTGCTGATCCTTTAAATTACTCTTCTTCTTTTCAAAAACAGCATAACCTTCTCGGTAAAAGGAACCATGTTCAATTTTTGACAGTACAGAAATCTAAAAGAGAAATGAAGAAGGAGATTTTTGTAAAAATTGTAGCCCCAAAAGGAAACTTTGACATGCATTCTACAACCTATTTAGATAAGCTTTGTGTTTTACATATCTTTTTTCACCTAGCTTTAGATCCTAGAAGGTTTTCGGTCATAATACTTTCCTGTTTCCTTTAAATACTCTTCCTTCAAATTCTGGATGCCTCTCTGTTGGATTTAAAAGATATGCCATGAGTGAATAAGCAAAGGGCAAGACAGTGTGTATTTTATTATCTCTTTTGTAAACTGCTTTAATGAGTGGTTCTCAAAATATGATCCCTAGACCAGCAGTATCAGCATCACCTGGGAAATGCAAATTCTAGGTATCAACTCCAATGCTCTGAATCAAAAACTCTGGGCATGGGGCCCAGAAGTCTATGATTTTAACCAGCCTTACAAGTGTTTCTATGTATGCTAAATTTTGGAAACAACTATGTAAAGAAATGTAACTAGTTCCTGGTATTTTAACATATTGGTTTCTTTTCTATTTAAATTTACAAGAAAATATTAACAGTCCACCTCCACACCATTAGAGATAGAAATGTAAAGAGGAAGAATCCTTACCTTTCTTTACTATTAGAATTTTCACAAAGTTCAACTATTCTTTTTATTTCCTCAAGACTTATCTATATATTGGAATGGTGGCCCATTTCCTCATTTGCATTTATATAACAGTCTACACACACACACACACACACACACACACACACACACACACAAGTAAAAAACATTTAAGGGCAAGAATTGAATTCAGCTCTTCTCAGAGCATTTATTCATTTCCATAATCAATCTTGCTACCTTTATAAGTGCTTGCTTTGTGTCAGAAACTATGCTGAGTCTTTGGGTAAAGAAAATAAAAATGATGTATAAAACGTAAGTTTTTATGCCAAAACACTTACTCCAAAATTTATTTGAAGTGTTCAAAATAACAAATCTAAGTAAAGGACAAAATAAAAGAAGAGAACTTTTACTCTCATAATTCACAAGCAACTTCTGTAGAACAGTTTCATATACTTCTTTTTCCTATCAAATTTTCTTTTATAATTGAGTTTATGTTTCATATAAAATGTTTTGTGATTTTTTTTCAGCTAATATATGAGAATTTTCTAATAATTTTTTCACAATATTCTTTAAAATGACTAAATAATATCCTATCCTAACTTCTCAATACACCTAATCATTTCAAAATTTGGATTTCTTATTTCACCATAGTTTTTACTATCATTAAAAATACAAGAGTGTCTTTTGCATGTATTCACATTGTATTGATTATCCAGATAGAAATTTGTAACATGAAAAAACATAAGTATTTTTAAGGTTCTTCATAGATGTGGCTTCATTGTCTTACAAAACCATGTACATTCTCAAAAAAACTTTTTTTTTTTTTTTTTGCTTTTTGGTATGTGGATAGTTCCCTGACCAGGAATCGAACCCAGGCCGCAGCACCGACAGCGCCAGCGCCGAAGCCCCAAGCCACTACACCATCAGGGAACTCCCACAAAAAAAAACTTTTTTGTGTGTGTCCTGGAAATCATTCCAAATAAGGAAAAGGTGATAATATCTACCTTGCAATTATAAAATGACATGAATGCATTTGTTTTTGAGAATAGAAAAATATTTTTCTTGACCTTAATAGTAGACTAAATTATCCTGTGAAAATTTATTACACAAAATATCTGTAAAAAACAGACAACACCCTTGTCAACTCTTTTACAGCAACTTAAGTTTTATATCATGTAGCTTTTGCAGTATCATTATGTTCCTAGAAGTATAGGATCTGGAGTAAGAATACCAGGAATTAAGTCCCAGTTCCACCACCATTAGGCTATATTATTTGAGCAAATTATTGAATCTCTCAGAGTCTCAGTTTCCTAATTTGCAAATGAAGTTAAAATATAATTTTTTCAAAGAGGATTAAATGAAATAATGTGTATGAGCACTTAGCAAAAAATGTAAGCATATGAAGAAATCAATAAAAATTAGCTATTATTATTATTATTATTGGTGGACTTTGGGAAATATAGATATCTGATTAATTTACTTTTCTGTGTCTCAGTTTCTTTCTATAAAGGAAGGTTAGTATTAGTCTATGTCTAAAACCCCTGGTGCCAGCAGCTGCTGAAGTGGATCCCAGTGATCCCCTCTGTCTGGTGTTCAGGTGATTGTGTAATTCTGTGCCCTGAGCATGAGCTGAGCCTAATGATTTATATCTAGTAGAATACAGCTAAATTAAAGGGATGTTGCTTCTGAGATCAGGTCACACAGGTCTGTGACCTTTGTCTCTCTTGCACTCTCATGCCCTCTGATTTGCTCACTGTGACGAAGCCAGTTACCATACTGTGAATAGTCCTAAGGTGAGATCCACATGGGATAAAGCTGAAGGAAGTCTCTGAGAAATTGAGGTTCTCTGTCTAATAGCCTATGAGGAACTGAATCCTGCCAACAATTGCATGAGTGACCATGGAAACTGATCTTTCCAGAATAACTGGGAGATGTCTCCAGCCCTTGCTGACACCTTGACTATAGCTTTGTAAAAGTCTCTTATCTAAGCCATGTTTGGGTTACTGACATACAGACACGGTGAGATAATAAATATTGTTGTATCAAACCACTAAATTTTGGGATAATTTGTGACACAGCAGTAGATAAATACTATAATCTCCTCTAGGTATAGCATTGTATAAAAATTAATGATCAGAAAAATATTTTCTGTTTTATCTTTTGTAAACCACATATATTTGCGTGTCTTGTATGCAACTCTTCATTGAAAAACAGGAATCTTCCTAAGAATGTATCACATAAGTATTTATATACATTTATTAAAATCTTTGGATAGTTTCTTCCCATATTAACTTTAGAGAGGCAGGAGATTTAATTATGATGAGTGCCTTTAATTACTTTATTATAAACAAAAAAAATTTCTTTTATTTTCTCACTAATCTTTGTCAATGCATAATCTCATTACCTATATGTAAGTTATTCTGGGACTAAACCTATAGTTTTAATTTTTCTGAAGGAATGTTGTAAAATTCTAAATGAATGTTTTTAAATTAATTTAAACTTATGTTAATTATAAAAAGAGAGAAAATGAAAACTCAAAATGAAGAAGGTAAAACTTAAGTTGTTATTGAACCAGCTATAGGTTATATGAATAATAATTTTAAACTATATTTACAGTCAATTTATATCAAAATATATTCTTAATATAGATTTTTAAATATATGTTGATACTAATTTTAACAATTAACTTATCTCTAGATTATACATTATCTAACAATAGCAATAAGAATGTAACATTTTAATGGCTTAAAAACATAAAAAGGCTTTCCGGAAACAAATCCAGTCATAAATATCTCTATTTTTTCTTATTACATGGCTGGATACTTTCCAGACAGCCCTCATAAAAGTAAATGCTTATTAAATGGATTTTTAAATCATTGGGAAGAAAATAAATACAGCTTTCAAACAATAGAAAATGGTCTATTCTACAAATTTGTTCCAGGAAAAGATATTTCCAAACCCACAATTTTGGATGAATTTCAATATTGTACTAAGTGGAACATATTAATAAACCATTTGGAAAAGAGAAATAAAGAATTCTGTGCTTTACTATGCCTAAAACTGTTTTGTTTTTTGTTTTTTGGGATTTTTTTCCTGCTATTTTAACTTAAGAAGTTTCAATGGGAATTGTTTAATAATTTAGTCAGAGATGGAGGTGTTTTTGGAAAAAAAACATTCAGAAACAGAGCATTAAATGTCCAGTAAAGAATATGGGAATGAGAACAGCTTGCAGAATGGATACAATACATAAGAAATGAGAAAGATTTCTGTACTGTCTTAAAGCTAAATATGTGCAAATGCACATAGTGACAGAATTAACTTGATTTATTTTTCAATAGGAAAATAAAAGAGTAAAAAATAAATGACCTCAGCTTTCTGCAGGATCTAATACTTCATGATAGATAAGAATAAAAATTACTTCCTTCATGCTATTAGGTGACTACTCTTATTATGGTTGATTTAAGGACATGTAAACTGCTAAACAACACCTTAGGCAGAACTGTCTATTTCAATTGCTAAATCTACCAAGTATAAACATAGGAAGCAATAAAGAACCTACTGGATATACAATAAGCCAAATTAGAGCTTTTCAAGCCAAATAAATTTATTTTGTGGTCAAAATTATGCAAACGTGTTTACTACAGTGATGTAATTCATTAGATAAAGGTATTTCCCCAATTAGGAATAGTCATCTTATGTATATCCCATACATATGCATATAAACTTCTTGAGAAAAAAAAATGGGTCATTCCAAATGACTTAGAGTGCAGGAAGCATCCTTAGGTCAGAGTGATCATCATTCAATTAGAAAGAGGCAACCACGTGGCCCCATCTTCAGCAAGTGTCCAGAAAAGGTACAAGAGTCCTGGCACCTGCGCTAGCAGTTCAGTACCTCTGCTAAATTATATGATAATTGGATTTTGTGTGGGCTTCCCTGGAAGTCTAACTACTGTTTGTTACATTGTTTATATAAAATGATGCATTTGGATTCCAAAGAACTGACTCTAAATAAATAAATAAATCAGTGTGGGAACAAAATCTGTTTGTTAGTTGGGACCTGCCTGTAATTGCCAAATACGTCTTTGCTTTGAGCTTTGTGAGCACATCCATCGACAGACAATCACATTATAGTTCCCCTGAGGCCTGAGAGAACAAATGCACTCTCTTATCTCACTGTGACTGAGGAATTTGGATACTAGACAGAGCTAGGTTAAATAAAGTCTAAAATATAAAATAAAATGTAATTTGTAGGTTGCAATCCAAAGTTGATTTTCAATATTATATATATTTTCAACTAGATAGATAGATACATAGATGGATAGATAGAGAGATATAGATATAGATATACACTGACTTCTGACCTTTGGTTAAAAAACAGTATGTATTTTTCCTTAAATATAAGTAAGTAAAAAAACCCTATAGTGCAACATTTTTTCCCTATTTTTGAACAAATCAAAAACAAATGTTAGGTAAGTCAATTACAGCTATGTTCTCCAAAGTAAAATTTAGGTTCTCAGTGAGCATGAGTATTAGGTGTCCTTGATCCACTGGAGCTGTCAAACTGAATAAATATTTCAAATAATATTATATAAAGAAAATAAATATATAAATACATAAAGGACATATCTTAAGTATGTCAAAGTATATATTTCTGGGGACACCAGGTTTGGCCATTTTGGTTAAATGGACTAGTGAAGAGCTGAACCTCTGGTTAAATGACTAGCGTTCTCCTTTATTGTCTTAAATACTTACCATGAGCCTTTTCATCAAAATAAGACGGGCAGATTTATTTACAAAAGCCTACTGGTAAGGAGCTATTTATGCCATTTGTCCCCTTTAACTCACTGTATGGGAACAGTACATGGAGCATCAATTGACTTTGAGATAAAAATCCTGTTTTCCATACATTAATTCTGGTAAAATTATTTTTCCTATTAGAGGCTAACTCACTATTCTAGACTTTCCTGTCTGCATTCCTACATAGTAATAAAATAATCCCATCATTTATCCATCAGTCATTTCTTATCCTAAAATCAGCAGTTATTGAAACTATGATATACAAAGATACATCAAAAGGTTTCCCATTTCTACAAACCAAACCAATACCTAAAATTAGAGACTCAGACAGCCTTCCCTTAAAACAAACAAGAATGCTGTCTACAATCAAGTAATAAGAATGGCATTACTGTAAATCTTCTGCTTTTATGAAAAGGTGACTATACCTTGAGAAAAGTTAGTGTTGTCCTATATCAGGACATTTCTTAAAGATAACTTTGGAATCAACTTTATGAACTTGTATTTTTTTGTTTCCCAAAAGGATCACAGTAAATAGACTATGTTGTTGTTTCAAAGGCAATAATGATTAACAAAATACATGTAACTCACCCAGTTTCATGACACGGTCCAAGATTCAATTTAGAAATAGAGTTTAGAAAACTTCTTTTATGATTATACTTTTCAAATATTGCCAAGCTAGACTGGCTAAAAAGTTTTTTCAGGTTTTTATTTACATCATTTGATTTAATCACGTAACTAATATGTTTTAAGGATATACATACAAACAAATGTGTTTGTTTTAATGTGACAAAAATAGTATTTTTTTCCTTTGAATAATTTTCTACTATGCTTTCTACTATGCTTTTTATTTTTTAAATTTCATCAACTTTCAGGTAAAAAAATTGTTCATCTGTTCCCCAAATCATTATGTAGTAAAAAGTCTATCCTCATCTAAATACCACCTTTGACCTCTAATTTGGGTCTGAAGGGCCAGGCATTGAAACATGTATTACTGATAAGAACATCACTTTCTGGGGAAAATAAACAAAGAAGTGGTTGTGACAATAGTTACATGCTCCCTGGAAAGAAGTGTTGCTTATGAAAGAGCCACTTCCTAGGCAAGACAAGTCAGCAAAAATTTTCTAGCAGTTGATGTGGTAGAAAAAAAAAATTTACAATATCCTAAGGTTTTGACACAGTGATAGGAACCATACCTGTAATGTTACAAAGAACGGTGAACACTAAAGGGCTTGAGTGGCGTTGAGCAAAAGAGAGGCCAAGTGAGCACATTTAAAGGCCCTACCCATAAGCATGATAAGCTAAACCAGCTCCCCCAGGTCCCTGCCCAGTGATCACTCAGGGCTGCTGGAGAGGTATGGTACAGCAGTACCAACTCATGCACACGAACGGTAGTGGGGATTACTCCTGCATTGTAAGAATGGCAAGATTGGCTGCGATGAACAAGGGATTGCCACTGCCACAACTCTGGAGTAAGAAAGCCCTTAGGGAAGCTGGAATATAGCAGTACATTTTTGTCCCAAATGAGAAATATGAGCAAAGGCAAATAATAACCATGGAACTTGTAATTTGCACCCAGTTTACATGAAGATAAACCTGACTAAGGGAGTATTAAAGATGAGGAATACTTCTGTTTTATATTTGCCCCTCCAGTCATTCCACCAGATCCTTTACTCATTTAATGCTATTGGATGCCTTCATATAACATCTCAGAAACATATCATAGCCCTCCACGGGAGGCAGCATCTGACTTGGGACTTCACAGAGTCACACTCACCTGCTGGGAAGATTCATCACTCAACCGCAACGTCTACCCCCTGTTTCTTTAGTCTTTGTGTCAGCGCCCTACTGTGTAAGGACCTATTCCAGGTCTTTCCTCTGCTTGAAACTTTCCATTCTGTATTTTCTTTGACCTTCGCCAGATTGGCGTAACCAAAATTCTTGCCAATAAACTCTCCTTGGCGAGAGTTTCCTGGTCCCACTGGTCTCCCCAGATGAAGAATGATGTTTATTCTGCCTCAAACACCCTGGCCTCAGATTGTTGAACTTCCCTTTTTTCATCCATTTGATCTTCATCCTACCACAGATACACACTCACATAATCACAGTTTACACCAGGAGTTGACAAACTACAATCCATGGGCCAAATCAGGAATAGACTTTACATTTTGAAATGGTTATATATAAGTGGTTATAGTAAGTACCAACATTGTATCTTAAATTTGCCTCCTGGACTACAAAGCCTAAATTATTTACTACCTGGCCTTTTAAGCAAAGTTGTTGACCCTACTCTATATATTATTCTTTCCAATAACTACAATCCTTTCATAGACTCAATTTCATACAAGTTGTGCTTTGGGCCCCACTTCCAGTTTAGTCCCTCTAGAATCCTGACTCCCCAAACCCTTTTATTTCACCAGAACCACCAATCAATTGATGCTACTACCATTTCAAAGTGCCTCACTCATCCGCTACAAGGTGCATGCTTAATAAATATTTGTTGGGTGAATGATTTGAGTGAGTATATTACCTCACATCAAAGTTCCAAATCCTCTCAGGAACCCCATTGCCTGAGATCTGCCTGTTTGAACCATTCACTAGTACGAACTTTCACATTTCTTCTTCCTTCACCCCAAAAGAAACATGCCTGTCTTGTTTGTTCTCCATAGGTATAGGCAATCTGTACCTAGAATATAAAAGCTGAAAAATAAACCTATGCTGCAAATAGCAGCTATCAATTTTTGAATAAATATAATGTATCAGACCCTTAAAAACATCATTTTATTTTATCCTCTCAACAACTCCACAGGATAAGTATTATTCATATTTAAGAGGAATTAAATTGAAGGAATTAAACCTCCTAGAGATTAATTGCTCAAATTCACATAACTTGTACACGTCAGAATTCCAGCTGTCTGTAGGCATCCAGCTTCCATGTAATTGCCACTATGCTACATGCTGTAAATATCAAAGAATGACTCAAGGAGTGGGCATATCAGGTCGTGTTGGGTGTAGAGTTAGAGAGGTAATAACAAATTTGAGAAGAGGGTTAAAATTGTCTCACTCTGTTTCTTGAATCATAGCACGAAAGAAACCTATGGAATGGTAAATAACACAGGCTCTCTTACCTGGTTTTCTGTGCCACAGCCTGGAAGTTCTCTTAAACACATTAAATGTGCAGGCCACTTCATTATTTTTTTTTCAAATATTACAGTATATCAAGAATCTCAGCTGTGTTCCATAATCTTGTAATTTTCTAGCTGGAAAAGCATGATGGCTTGATGGGAAGATCTCGCTGAACCATGAAAGAACTGTTTTTTTACTTTCTTTCAAAAATAAAGACAGGGTTGAGCCTACAAGGGAAAAAAGAGTCACTTAATATGATAACTCAAGTGAGGTTAAAGTTATTTTTAATTAATGGCTTAATGAATTTTCTTACCCTCCCCTAATCACAAACAATTAACATAGTTCTTCCTTTTTCTAGCCAAGGTTTTCTAATAGGACTAACTAGTTCCAATAAAGAAATTCATATATAAAATAAAATAGGCAATTCTGGTATGTAGTTAAAAAATACTGAGCATGACCTATAAAATTTATTATTCATAGTATTGCTTTTTTTAAGGCTCTCTCTTAAAAAAAAAATGTGCTTTTTAATGCCCCGGCACCATGGTGTCTTGCCTCAATATTTTTCAAGAGGTTGTAACTTTTCTAGAAATACCTCTTACATTTTTTGCCACTGATATTCTTTTGCTTCCTTGATTTTTGCCCTGTCTATTTGGGTAGTTAAATCCAGAGACCCAGCTTCTTCTCTGAGCTTCATCTGACATGTGTTCCTTCAGAGCTCTAACTTGGATAGTCCAGTACTTATTTTCAATTTTAAAATAAAAACTGATTCTCCGTGTATACTTACTTCCTCAAGCTTAATCTTATTCAAACTTTCCCTTGTAAAATCAGAGCCACAGACTCTTTACGAACATATAAGATGCCCTCTGCAGGCAGAGGACTGAAGAAATCAGAATGTTCTCAAAGGATTCTTTTTACATTAACATTCATTGCATGCTTACTTTGCCAGGCACTACACTTCCCATGTATTAATTCAGTAAATCTTCAAAATAACATCATGATGTAGATGTTATTGTTCCCAAATGAAGCAAACAACTAAATGACAAAGAATCGAATAAATTGTCCAAGCTCACATAGCTAATATGTATCAGATCAGAGACTCAAATTCAGCCAATCTGACTTCAAAGATTGTTTAACCACTGAATTATATACTTCATTAGGAATATTAATTATTGGAGGGCTCTTTATGAAGATTTGTGTCAGTTTTTCTTGGAGTGAGCACAGTATCTTCATAAAAACTGACTTCATTAAAGTATGATGTATTTTTCTGTCCCCTAAGTGAATGTACTTGTAATTATTAATACATATGACTAGAGAAAAGCTTTCAAAATCATTGGGAAAACTTTTGTTGCAACTCAAAGATTCCTTTTCAACTTTCATGCTAATTTTTCCATCTGGCCTTATTGCTTTAACTTATGGTTTTAAAATATGTAAAAATACAAAGGTGTACTTCTAAACTAATATTCTTCTCTGTGATATCTCCCAACCTCAATGTCTGGCACATGATATGCACTTACTAAATATTGCTTTCATGTGGAAGAAGTATTTGTGAAGAGATTTTCATAGAGGGTAGCAACTAAGATTACTGCTTTTCTGATGCTAGTAACGGAGGAGACTAATCCCAACTTTAACCCAATGGGTACAGTGGAAATATTTATAAATTTGTATATTTATAAATTTGTAAATTTATTTTTAAATTTCAGTATTAATAAAATTAATTTATAAGTAAAGGAACTCTTTCTTATATTTTATCTTATATATTATACACCTTTGTGTTGACAATACTTGCTCTGTCCCTCTTTGTAGAAAAGGTATTTTTGTTGATGATATTAACCTACCTGTTGTCTTCAACCCATTGTTAGACAAGAGGTTATTGGGAAGAGAGTCAAAATTGAGAGGAAGTTCACTTCCCAGAGCAAAAAGAAATATTTGTCCAATAAAATTCAACATCCCAAGCTTCATGCATACGTTCATAAATTTAAAAATATATAGTTTTTGCAATTTACAGGGTTTGATAATTTTGAAATCGTACATTGACTGAAATTTGAATCCAATGTCTTTGGAAGGAAGAACTTCACCCAAACGCAGCCATCTCTTACAAACAAAAAGGAATCACTATTTTCTTCATTTTGCTCACGTCTTCCAAAGTTCCTCAGTTTTCCTGGTTGGGCAGCATCTAGATCCCTTGTTCTTCAATTCTTGGGGAAAAAAAAAGAGAGACAGTGTCAAAAAGTGGGTGTTTCTGTGAATCAGACTGAGTTCAGGGTACACACGCACTCCTATATCTTTACAAGGAAACTTGGGGGATTGTTTTTATTTTGTGGAAAATATACCTAATTGTAATGTTATTTCCTTTGCCAAGTGACATGTCCAATCATTCTCAAAGAAATATTTCAGCTGCTGCTGGAAAGCAGACTTGCTTAATAGGAGTTGCTCTTTATTGCTGCTAGCAACAGCCCAATTTACCTTCTCAGTACACAACGACTGTACCCAGACTTCAAATTTCTAATGAATTTGTGAGTGCCGTGTGAGTGTGAGTGTGTGTGAGTGTGTGTGTGAGTGTGTGTGTGTGTGTGTGTGTGTGTGTGTGTGTGTGTGTGTGTGTGTGTGTGTGTGTGTGTGTGTGTGTGTGTGTGTGTGTGTGTGTGTGTGTGTGTGTGTGTGTGTGTGTGTGTGTGTGTGAGTGTGTGTGTGTGTGTGTGTGTGTTTCCTTGACCTACTTTAACTCTTAGGAAAACCAACAACCATTTAAGACATCCAACCAATTTTTTTCTCTCCAACTTCTCTATCTAAAAAACAAAACTCAGCTGTAGCTGCTTTACTTCTGCAAAGTTCTAATACACTCAAAGTTCATAATTAAATGAGCAAATGTATTTCTATAAAGATACCATTTGTTTTCTAGAAATTTTGTGCAATACACTCAAATATTGTTCTTTTGAGGTATGTATGCATATGTATAAAGAAAATGTTTCATGAATTTAAATGTTTATGTTCTAATATTAATGGACCGTTTTTAAGAAACCACAGTGACAACATGATTAACTAACTAATAATGGGTTTCTTGATTGTATGGCCTCTACTACTGATTCCCTAATCCATAAGAATTACCTTAAAAAATTTTCCCCCAGATCTCTAGATTCTTCTTCGAAAACTAAGACTTAGATTAGACACATATTTTTTGGAAAGTATTTCTCAGACAGGTATTTGGTAACAAATCTAAGTTCCCCATTTTAGATATGAGGTGAATTGGTGATAAATCCAAACAAAAACAACCCTTTTAAAATATCTGAAATTTAGTGAACCCTATAATTTTTAATTATTTTAAAAATAATTAAGTGCTTATATATTTTTCCATTTCCATTGACAATATATATTTAATTTAATCATTATAAAATCCAGTGAGAGAGGAACTACTATAACTATTTTTCAAAACAACAGTATTGGATCCATATAGATCTGTGGTACTTATGGGGTACACTTTGTTTGGTATGTAACAACCTGAAATGCAGGGTTGTGTTACTGTGCATATGTTCAAGTAAAGGAGACCAAGTCTATATGTTTTTTTCAAATTTACAAAATGTTCAGTGACCCAAAATATTTAAAATCTATTCTTACTAGTGAGTATGAACCTATTAGAAGAGAGAATATATTATTTTTGTTATTGTATATATTAGGCCTAAGTGCCAAGTAAATATTTTTTGAAGGAACAAAAAAGAAAGAAAGAAAAGATAGGAAAAAGTGAGAAAGAGGGTGGGAAGTACAGAGAAAGAGATATGTTAGCTATTTTTGTTGTTGTTTCTTTCCTAATGATGTATAAGGAGACCACATGGGGGTGCTACTACAGATAGAGTGCTAGAGTGTCCACATTGTGGTTTGAACTCTCCAGGAAGCCGACACTGAGTCAGAGTTGTGTGTGCAATGCTTTTATTGGGAAGTAATACCAGTGAAAGAACAAGGAAGGAAGAAGGAATAGTGAGGTCTGACAAAGGCTCTATCAGCCCCGCAGGGAGCTCTGGACTAAAAGGTTGGTTGTGAGAAAGGTTCCATCTCAGAGGCAGATGGCTAGGTCCTTAGATCATCAGGTCGTTGAATCGCTGGCTGGAAGCTATTCCAAGCAAAAGGTCACCTCAGTTCATAAACTGAGTCTAACCATTAGGAAACAGATGCAGGCTTTTGAATAACCATACTTGTAGAAGCTAGCATATTCTTTTCCTGATGGGGGAATCTAGAAGGCACATCTCTGTGTCTTCCACACAAGGTAAGACCTACTTTCTTTGACTCTAAAAAGCAATATAAGAAAAATGAACTTCCTCTTATCAAATTGGCAGCTCCAAATAAAAAGGAAAAATAATTATTTTAGTGGAAAGGAGGACTCTAGCAGAAGAGTCTACGCATTCATCCATCTCTGCAATGCATTTTCCTATGTCTCTACCTGGTTTATTAGGGACTTCCACAATGAGTCACTTCTGATTATTGACAAGTGGAAACAGAATATGTATTAATCAAAATTAAAAAAAAACTGATAAGTATTTCTCTTAAAGAACAAGAAGTTTCAAATAGATATCATTTGGCAAGCTTAAATTGATTTAATATTTTTGTTTCTCTTTTTGCCTTTCTTTTTATGAGTTTCCATGGGAATCTTTGCTGAGCAACTGACTATGGCTGAATCTATATGTGCTCTAACAGAATCAGTTTCAATTAAAGTCTTGCTGCATCTGCTCCTTGTGGCTCATGAAAAATAAAATCACCATAAATTTAGTGAATGATTAATATGTACCCAAGATTATGCAAAATCTGTATGAGAGATTCGAAAGCCAAGAACACTCTTGCCTGTGTTCCCTCATGGCTGTGAGAAATGAAACAAGATACATGTTCATTAAGAGAATGAGTATCTTAATTTATCTTTTCCATACCTCTGTTCACACACTTTCTACCACCACATGAACTAAAATGGCCTTCTTCATTTGCAGGGAACTGCTAGACTTTGAGTAGGTGGAAATGGAAGTTAAAAGAAGAATTGTAAACAGTTTACCAGTAAGTTATTCAGTAACTCAGTAAGTCATTTAGTAACTCAGTAAACTAATGAATATAAATTTAGTATTTACAATTTGCCAGTCACTGTGATAGGAGCCCATGGCATAGAAATTAATAATATAGACTCTCTTTAATTAACTTACCTTTGACCAAAATAATAATAATAATAATTTCAAATAATTATAAGGGATAAAAATTAAATAAAATAAAAAATACTATAAAAGTAATAAGATGTTGTTGGCGAGCTGGTAGATTTTATCTAGGCTGTCCAAGGAAAGGCACTTTCAGTAGAAATAATTTGAACTGAGTCCTGAAAGGTGACAAAACAACCTAATGGCAGTCTGGTGAGAGAATTTAAAAAAAAAGAGGATAGAAAGAAAAAAGAAATTTCTGAAATGTAAGTAAATTTAGTATATTCTAGAACTATACTATCTGCTAAAACTATGATTCAAGACACATAAATAATTTTAAATTTTCTAGGAGCCATATTAAACATGTAGAAGTAAAGTGGTTAAATTACATTAATATTTAATTTTGCTTTATCTAATATATCCAAAATAATAGCTTTTTGTACATTCTCAATAAAGAATAAATAAGATATTTTACGTTCATTTTTATACATTGTTGAAGAGTGGCATGTATTTTACATTTATAGAAAAATGAATATAGATTAGAATATGTAAGCATGGTGATCATTTTTTAAGTGTTCAATAGTCACTTGTAACTAATAGCTACTATATTAAACAGTACAGTTCTGGAGACTGAAAGAAGACCACTGTCTATGGAAAGTTCTAAGAAAAAAATGAAACAAAGCAAATTTCGAGGGAGAGATAATATATAGATTAAATAGGGTCTCCTAGTCAGTGGCAATAAATTTGGACCATATTTCAATTACAGTGGGAAGTGACTGGAGAGTCTTACGCAAAAGATTAACATGACATGATTTCTGCTTTTTTAGTCTGTTCAGGCTGCTATATCAAAATATGATAGACTAGATAGATAGCTCATATTAAATAGAAATGTATTTTTTACAGTCTGAAGAGTGGAAGTCCAAGATCATGGCTCTGGCATGGTTGAGAGAAGGCTCTCTTCCAGGTCACAAACTTCTAGTTGTATCCTCACGTGGCAGAAGAGACTAGAGAACTCTGTGGGATTTCTTTCACAAAAACACTAATCTCATCATGAGGGCTTAACAGTTTATGACCTAATCACCTCCCAAAAGGCCTCATCAACTAATACGGTCAACTTTGAAGGCTAGGATTTTAAAATATGCATTTTGGAAGAGCGTAAGCATTCAGACCATAGCGCGCACTGCTTTGACCATAGCGCGCACTGCTTTGACCATAGCGCGCACTGCTTTAAAGTACCTCCTGTGTGTGATATAGAGAATGGCCTGTAGAGGGGGTAAGATTAAATGCAGGAAAGCCAGTTAGGAGACTGTTACAGTCTTCTTTGGGATACATACGGTGGCATGGATACAGTTGTGGCAATAGATCTGAATGGGAATAATATGGATCAGCATTTGGAAGTAAAAGTCCACTAGACTGAACTCGATCAGATAAATGAGATGTGGATAAGTACAAAGAAAATATTGAGAATCGTGTGATTTTGTTTGAATGTTTTATATTTTGCTGGAGCCAGTAAGTAGGTGGTAGTAACAAACATTTGCAATGGGACTTAATTAAGGTTTCAGATGATTAAAAGTAAAGATTGCATTGGTTACGTAAAGTTTGATATGACAAATATAATTGAAAATTATGAATACACAATTTGTTTAGTTGGTGTGGAATTCTAATTTTGGAAGTATCAGTGTTTAGATATGATTTAAAGTTAAGAGAGAAGTGAGAAAACGTAGAGAAGGAAAGAGATGTAAGATAAGGGAAACGGAAATGGAAGGATATTAGCTATGACGAAATGTTGGAAATTGGTTAGGAGGATAAAAGCAGGTTTTATGAACAGATAATGGCAAAAAGTTGGAGTGCTTGAGGGAAAGATAAGAGGTGAAGCAATTGTAATAAGTCCAAAAAAGTTTTCCAAAAATTGTATAAGTGGAGCAAAGAAATGAGGCAGAGACTGGAGGAGAGATATGAAGTCAAGGAAGAAGACTATTTTTAATTTCTTCATTTTTAAAGTTAAAAACATTAAAATTTATATTTATACTAGTGAATAACTCATTATCCAAGAACTGATGATTCAAAACAGGAAGATGTTACTTACATGAGTTGTATCTAGGAAAAATCTGAGACTAAGCCAGTTTAATCAATTTACTCAAGATCCAAAGTATGTAGCTAAACAAGGATGCAAACCCAGATATTCCTGACACAAAGTTCCAAAAGCTCAAATATATGTTATACTGCTTCTCAAGGAGAAAAGGACATTTTGGGGAAACAAATCTTTAAATTCAATGTTATCAACTAAGAGATGCTTCTCACTTCTAGATGCAAAGTGATAAGAACCCAAATTAAGACGCAAATTGTATGTATGAAGAATGAAGGGGATGATGGAAAAGACATACAACCAAACAAGACCTCAACCAAGGTGAAGCTGGGACTCACTAATATTGAAATAAGAGTCAAAGATAAGTTGGGGCTCATAAGTTCCTGCAAATATGAGAATATGGTGGTCTGTATCTATCATGAATTTGAATTTCACGCAACGCTTCAATTTAATAAATTCCATCACATCCCTCATCTGTTTCTTGATTGTTTGTCTGTTCTTGTTTTTTGTTTTTCATGTTTTCATTGACCAATGTCGATTTTAAGCTATCACTTGAAGTATGTCCCCTAGTTGCTTCAGAAACTTTTATAAAAATACGCCAGACCTTCTGATGTATTTTTCAGAATACCTTTATGTGTAAAAGTAAGTTGATCCTTTTAAAGGAAGTGTTTACTATAACAATGTGTAGGAAAAAAGACCAAATTCAAAATAATTAGTTTAGATAATTAGATTTAGACAATTGGAGTCTAATATGATAGAAGGAGATTTAATTTTAAATTGTTAGATAGCTTTGGAGTTGGTTCCTATGTAACACTATGAATAATTTGCAATCTTGTAACTTGAGTAATGATTATAGCCTGTTGACTGAGTTTGGCAGCTAGTCTCACCAGAATTTTCCAAAAGACTTGGAGGTTCCCTCTGAAGCCAGTTATCAACACACCTCTCAGGATGACCAGGATAGCACAAAATAATGCAGAACCTTGAATACTAGTCAATTAACTTTTTAAATGTGTTAAACTTGTATTAAAATATCTTTAAGTGGTAGACATCTTGGTGTCATTTTATAGTCAAAGAGACTAAGATTGCTACAACTTAATTGATTTGGCCAAGATATCACACTAGTAAGTGCCAGAGCTGGATTCAACCCAGTTATGTTTTAGAGTAAAGCATGCCCTCTCAGCAGCCATATCAAACTGCCTCTTGAGAAACTACTTCGGACTAAGATCCAGTGATCAGTTGTATAGCTTCACCGTGGTAGTCTTTGCCATTTCTCTGTTATGTAAGTTCTGTATAGGACACATTACTACTACTTTTCAGTGGTCTAAGTAGAAGATTACAGTGGTTATGATAAAGTAGAAATGGCTATAATTAGGGTGGGGATTAAAGAGAGGAAACAGGGTCATTAAATCTGAACAGATCAGTGAAGATAGAGACCTATAAATATGGATCACACAGAGAAATTCTCCCTCCAGTAAGAAGTGGTACAATCTATCCTTATTTTCTCCTGTGTCTCATCGTTGCTAATTTTTTCTTTGTTGTTTAATTTTATACTACAGTTTTATAATTTCCTGCCAATTCTTCCTTTATGCTTTTTAAATTTATTTTTAAGATCTCTTTCTTGCTTCTTCTAATTGTATGCAGCACTCAAGGACTCAAAAGGTGCTCTGAAGCCTCTGCACTACTTGATTGATCAATCACCATTAATAATAAATTTGAGCAAAGTCAATGCAAAATTTTGTGCCCCTAAAGAACTTTTCTGCAGGTCTAATTTTGTAAATATTTCAAAGCCTCATTACAACACAGTAGTTCTTTCTTTTTATGATTGCTGGAAAATTGTACATTTTTGAACCACCTTTACAGTCACAGATTGTAGTTCAAATTGTTAAATTCTGATTAAACGTCAAGCACCTGTTAGAGTCAACTAATTCAACAAAAGTGTCCATGGTGGCAGTTATGAATATATCTATAAAGAGATGTGATAGATCAAATCCTACAAATTGTAAGCACAGTGTCAGTAAATAAAGCCATTCATTTATTCATTTATTCATTCAGTGAGTAAGTGTTTATTTTTTAGCCTACAATGAGCTCGGCAGAAGGCGGCGTGCTAAAGATTCAATAATTAGCAGACCTTTCAAGATGAGTAATGAAGGAGATGGACACATACTCTAATAACTAGTAAGTATTATAAATATTCATGTGCTAGAAATAGGCATAGAGTGTTATAGTAACAATGTGTAAAAGTCATGTTCTTGGATTTGCTCAACAAAAATGTATTCTGTGAAATAAAAATATTCCTGTAGAGAATAAAAAGTCAAAATGGCATTTCGTATAATAAGGAAAAATCCCTTAATATCCAGGTAGATTATCAGAGGCAATTTAGACCATGCTATTATAACTTACCAGAATGGAGAAAAATTTTAAATACTTCTTTAAAAGTGATAGATGGATACAGATAGAGAAATTACATATTACCATATTTACATACTATTGTGTTAGTTAACTACCTACACTCTGTTGCTTAAACTTGTGCTATTTATAATCCCATGGATAATTTAAGATGAAGTGTCTGAAGGTGCCCTTAAATTAAAATAAAATTTGTGTTTTTATTTATCTGGGAATATTCATCTGGTCTTAGATTAATTTCAGAGATGTTGAAAATAATATTTATTTAAATCAAAAATAATAAAATCACTTGTATATTTTCCAGTTATCTATAAAGAGGTATGATAGCCAATAATTTAATTTAACCAATGAAGTCAGTGATTAAGAAGAACGGATACCAGCTGTAAATAATCAATATTGGCTAACTGGTGGGCATTTGTCAAATATAGATACACTGGACTGAATTGTTTTTCTATCTACATATTTTGAAAATCATTACATGAATGCTGAGCAATGTAATAAAATTAGTGTACCTTATCTGTGGGGGAAAAAATTCTGATATAAATTATTGAATATTTTCTTTTTCTAAGAACTTGAGAGTAAAGAATATTTATGTTCAAACGATTCCATATGTGATTTCCCTAAGTATTTAAAGCAAAGTCACATTAACTAGGCTTTAAACTGAGAGTTAAACAGAGGATGCCGGATTGAAATTTAAGACATTCAGGAAAACAAAGTGAAAAGTCATAAAAGAAAATATGGTGCAGGCACAGGCATATAATTTGGATCTGGCAAGCAGAAGCCCCTTTATAGCACATCATTTATAATTCGGTCCATATCTTATTTAGTAACTTGAGACAAAGTTTTATAATTTTAAATTGATTTAAAGAGTATGAAACAGATTTTATTTCATGTGTTTTTCAATGGTTCTATAATATTTCCCAAATTTATGGTCATCCCACCTACCTTTTGCACCACACATTCTGGGAACTAACACTATCATTATGTTATGTACTATGTTGGGACATTAGTTGAAGGAGTACCTGCCAATACCATGCTGTGTAGGAATAAGATTTAAAATTGCACAGTTTAAAGATCCTAAAATAGTTAATATTTCAGAAGGTAAAAATCTGTGTCTTATTATCACACATTTTAGATGAAATAGTGAAGGCATAGGTGGGCAGTGGGAGGAGAGACATTGCTAAGAAATATATGCATCTTTGGTTTTATCTTCAAGCCCAGGTTAAACATTCATTTTTTATTATTTCTTCTGTCTTTTAGGGGATTAAGCTGGACTGCTTTGCCTCACTGACCATCAGGTTCCGAAGAACCTTAGCCAATTGTGTGGTGATGAGGGAAATTGCCGTGACTATTGTTCTGTATTTTTATATTTATGTATTTGTGCTCTGCACCCTTCTCAATAATGCAGTCACCTTTCTAAGTCATTGTCCCTGCCCTATTTGCTTAGATGTGACATAGCACATTTTAAACAACAACAAAAATATCCTGCAATGATACTGTGATTTCTCAATTGAAAAATAAATACCTTAAATAGTAAGCATCACATACATAAATACCTTGCCCTAAGTTATTAAAAAATTACCTAAAGTCAATAATAAGATATATAAAATATTCATGTTATTTAATGAATGAAAAGTAATGGAGAAATTATAATTAATTATTGTGTACATATCATACTATGAACCAGAATTTACAGTGCACATATATAGCTTGTACATAATAGCTTTTAATGCACACAGAACAATCCAATAAAGTAAAATTATATAATATAAACCTGCTTGGTCATCTGAAACATCTCCCATCAGATTTACTTCTTTAGGTAAGACATTGCTTATTAAAATTGAGGGTTAAAATAAAATTTCTTATATAGGATATTTATATATCCAAACAGCTGCTGATTTATATTAGTTTTACCCCAATAGTCTCTTTCTCTTAAATGTAAACACAGTCCTAAGGGGACAGGATAAGTGACAAATAAAGGCTGATATTAGGCAAATGTTAAGATATGGCATGTTGCCCAGAGTAAAATTGTGTAGTGGAGGCCCTTGATACAAAAGAGGAAGCATAAAACACTTCCTGAGTACCTCAGTAGGCGGATAAGAAGGAAAGCTCTCACTATGAGTTGTGCTAGGTTCCCTGCACATTATCCATCTATTTACTCCCAACCAGTTCATGTGTCATATATTATTTCTCCATGTTAGAGATTAAGAAATTGAAGTGCAGGAAAATTAATAAAGCAAATAAATAATAGAGGTAAAAATAGAAGTAATGATGACAAACTTTCCCTGGAAAAATCTGCATGTCTAGGATAATATAAGAATTATCCTAATTATTAAGGAGAGAAAGAAAGAGATACACACACACACACACAAACACACACACACACACACAGAGAGACAGACAGACAGACAGACAGACAGAGAGAGAGAGAGGAGAAAGGAATGGTAAAAAAAAGAAGAAGAAACTATCTTTTAAGGAAAAGGAAGAAATAAGTAACCAATTTTTGATTATGCATATGCAGCAAATGCTTCCAAAATCTTTCATAATAATGGTGATTATGATCATGACCATAATGAAAGAATATCAAAACCAGACTGTGAGACAGTAAATTTGTGTCAAAAACTGACCTTATCATATTACCAAATATTTCTTGAAATTAGAGGATGTGTTATCTGCCATCCTCTGAGCCATGAGAAAATGACTAATCTGCCTCAGTAATGCTTAACCTGTCCTAAACTTTATGTTTATCCTTGACTAACTTAATTGACTCCACTACAAAATTGTAATGATGTTTATGGAGCCATACTCTTTAAAGTGAACTTTGTTTTCTGTCTCATCTAGGCACTGGAGCTTGCTTCTTCATTGGAAGTGGTTATGTGTGACTGACAGGTGTGGAAACACTGGAACAACTCCCACAGAACCATTTTTCTGTGTAGGACATACAATAAATGCCTGTTTATACATTATGGTTAGGAATTGGGATGGTTTGGTTGTACATTCTAGTTAGTTGAGCAGTTGTGTGACCAGGAATAATTAACAGATGATTATGTACATTAAACTTGTTATCCAGGGCTTACTACGTTTCATTCATGTTTAATATATTCATGGAAATATTTTTTATGCTGTGTAAATTAAACCTCTAGCATTCAGAAATTGTTTGTAAAGTAGATAAGATGAAGAGCATAACTTCTATCTGATTGCATTTCTGAGAGTGTGAACTTTGTAAGACTTTCACATTTATTAAACTGCTATGATTAAGACATTCTTACCCATGAAAAGAATCAGTTGCTATTGTGTACCTTGGTCAAAGCTGTTTTACTGTTGTTGTTGTTGTTGTTGTTGTTGTTGTTGTTGTAGTTCAGAAGATTTGAGGCAGTGACATTCAGGATATATCTATAAAAGACACTTTCACTTTCAATAATACCATATGATTTTCTTCCCAAATACCACATCTAACCACATCTATAATGAAGCTGTGGACAAATGTTGTATGTCACTTTCTTTACTTCAGCAACTATTACAAGGAACTGCATGTCAAATACAATCAGCATTCTGTGAGGCTTTCATTTCATTAGTTGACTATATAATAGACATATCTGTAGAGTGTGTAATGTTCAGTCACCTGCGGTCATTTTCATTCATGTGTATTTCACAGACCAGCCATCTCTAAAGGCCTGGGGTCTTTGGAAAGTCAACTATAAACTGTTCATTAAAATTTCAATCATTTTATACCATATGCTAGATTTCCAGTGAGGAAATTGCATAGCACTCTAAAATTCCTATGTAGTCAGCTCTAGGCAACTCTTTGAGCAGCGACTAAGCTGAGCTTCCCACCCTCCTTTGAAGAACAGGGAAAGTGTGGCTACGAGACTACACAGTTTCTATTCTTCTAAATGAAGGGGAATACCATAAATTGTAGTGATCATGGCAGATGAGAGCTGAAATCTCTTCAACAGCCATGAGCTTCTGGCTGTTGTGCAAAGCGTAGTTGAGCTTTGTGCAGAGTATAGTTAGAAGCCTGAAGAACAATCACTATTCTGTATTTCTTCATTGACATTGGGCTTATTTTTGTAGAATATGGAATTATGTATAAGACGACATCCATTTCTGATCACACTACTCTGGAGGTAGGTATAGATATATTATATTATAGCAGACTGAGTTTTGTTATTGTGTGAGAAAATTTAGGTTTGGGTTCCTCACATTTTCATTTGATGCACCAAAGCGTGAGGAATCAAGTATCTTCCCTAATCTGTTACAAAAATATCTTAGAACAGATTTCCTCTAAATCAGTGGTTCTTATCTTTTGTTGGATTCATTCCACAATATTCTATAAAATTGCAAAGCCCTTCTCATGAGAGAAGTATACATACATATATATATTCATTAGATTGCTTACATTTCAAAGGGTTCAAGAAACAATCAAAACATTTCTATGTCCATGAACTCAGGATTTACAACCACCCAAAGAAGAAAAAGTGAAGAATCAAACTTCACACATTTAAGACAGAAGTAATATGTTAAAAAAGCCCCTGAGATCATTTAATTCTCAAATAAGTTTCTCTTCCCCAGTTCAAGGTAGGGCAACCCTGGGCTGTGTTCCTAGATCTCAAAGAATAAGCAACACTCACTGGAGTTGTCTGGGAAAGTCAGATGCTGTATGTGTCCTTGAGATAGCTTGTTCCCCCACATGCAAAAAAAGAGGCCAACTTATGTAACCATTTCTTAAACATTTGCTTCATTTCTGTACTAAATGTACTCATACATGTTGAAGGAATTTAAAGTACTCTACTGAAATCTGCTGAAAAAATATTCACTTAAAACAGTTTTATTCACTACTTGCCCAGAAATTTTTTAGCCCATGATTCAAAATTATTGATTTATATTATTTGTAGACAGAGTATTTTGAAAAGCAAGAAGATTTTAAAATTTAAAATAAAACTAAGAACCCATTAGAGGTATGCATTTAACCAATGAAAAGTTGTAAAGAATTTGTTCTGTAAAAACATTCGGGCAATGCATTTCCTCCTATACTGTCTCCCAAATCCTGCACAGGAAATGAAAGAAAATTTTTTCATGCTCCCATCCCCTCCACACTCCCCAACACAAATAGCACACATTTCACACAACCTATTGGGATTACTTAACTGCAGGGAGAAAGTTGTCATGCTAAAAAAAGGAAGCCCAGGCACATTTCTCAGCCAAGCCAATCAGGGCGAAGAAAAGGATGTTCTGAGAGAGTGTGTCTTTGTCTCTCTCAGGAAAACCAGAGCAGTCCCTGGGAACTTTCCAGTATAAGTTGTGAATATTACACCTATTCCTTCATTTGGTGACCTCACCCTCTGCTCCCATCCCTCAGAGTTTTAAGATATAATCTTACTGTCTCTCCTCCGTTCCAGCATATATGCAACATTGAAATGGACAATTCTTTTTCTTTTCCAAATTTCATCCTTTTATCATATCATAGCAATCCTGCTCATAGCAGTCCTTGTGTTTATACGAGATCAGACAATTAAGTTTGCGAATTCATCCTAGAAAAAGTGCTACATATCTCATTGCTGAATATCACTATGGTCACCTTCAAAGTACTCGCCTTGGGAAGCTATGCACCAATGCCAGCACCTAGTCCACACTTCAAAGCAATTTTGGAACTCTTTATCTGGAATGGCCTTCAGAGCTGTCCTCATACCCCAAATAAGTTCATGACCTTGCCACCATGCACTTAACATTGGCAGCACTATATAAACAACTCAGTAAGGTGTTTTGTCACTCTTGGGGAAAATATTTCTGATTAATAGGATCTAGATATATGTGAATTATACTAGAGGGCACTAAAAATTTGGTATTCAAAACAAATAATATTTTAATAAATCAAAATTAATGCAAAAATTTCTTCTGAACAAAATATCAAAACTGTAAGACTGGACCAGAACCAAACACCCATTGTGTGCTTCCAGTCTGATATAGAAAATAGGAACCCTATGGTTAAAAATCATGTGTTCTATTCAGGTAAGAGGGAAGGGATAGATTCTTGGCCTCACAGCCCCAGGCAAAAATAGAGATGGGTAGCTAAGACATAGAAACTGCCTGAATGAAATTCAGATTTAAGATTGAAACTCATCAAGCTGGGGAACTGGTTACTGGCCTCGGGAAGAAGCAGGGAGTAGTCAGAAAGTCAGTTGAGGTATTAAGGATGTTATTTTGTCAGAGATACCTTAACCCTGGCAACTTTTCAAATGTCTAAAACAAATAAAAGGTCTCTGAGTTTAGACAAAAGGAAGTTGTCTACCAAAACAGTGCTATCCCCAAAATGAAACCACTTCGATACTCTCAGATGCAGCCATGGAGGAAAATGGACAGAGGATATCCTGCCATTGGACAGAGAGCCAGTTTGACCAAGAAAATGACTCAACTGGCATTGAACAGTCAGTGCCCTCGGGTTCCTGTC
Organism: Lyroderma lyra; assembly: GCA_004026885.1. Classification (NCBI taxonomy): domain Eukaryota; kingdom Metazoa; phylum Chordata; class Mammalia; order Chiroptera; family Megadermatidae; genus Lyroderma; species Lyroderma lyra. The sequence continues at coordinate 55,291 of PVJL010006010.1, read as the reverse complement.
CAAAAGAAGTGATACGTGCTGTAGCTCCAAGACCACTGTATTATTTATTCTTCTCTTCTTTTACATATGAAATTGTTTATTCCATGTTTATCCCATTCTACCCACTTCATTTTGAATGTGATATTTGGGGCTCTTTAGATTTATCATGGAGCTGTATTGCAAATTTATTTATAGGGCAACACCCAGACTGAATAAGGGCAAATTAGATCATCCAAGGATTCTGATCTTGGAACTGGATGCAGAAATTGAATAAGACTTTGGGTTGTTAACCTTTGGAGAGAAAGTAAACACATTTTCAGTATTATGTAGAAGTAGCTGCATTATGTTAGAACTGTCATTTCCTTTTTTAAAAGCAGATGTATGAGAAGAAAAATGTTTGTGGACTACTATGGGGTGAACCGAATGGAAGTTTATTTTCTCTATCTAGGTTTTCTTCCATTAGGAATGAATTATCCTAAACTACACAGTAATCCTACTCAAACCAGATGTTCTTGTGAGACCAACCTTACTTCTTTCTTCATATTCTGTCTCTGGTCTACTTGTCTCCCCAGAACTAAGCCTAACATCCACACTGGGAAAATCAAAATCTTCTATCCCCTTGCTGTATCTCTTCATGTCATCCCAGTTCTCCAGTTTAAACTCTGTTTCAAGCCCTGAATAGCATGCCCATATGACATTATCTGCATCTTGATTTGCTTCCTCATGAGGCTAATGATTAATGTAATACTTTGATTATTTAAAAAAAAAAACTATTTAAAGAGGTATGTCCTCTGTACCTGTTCTAGGCCTAAAAATAAATCCCTACTTTTACATCGACCAGAATGGACAATTCTCCACAGTTAAGAAAATAATAAGTTAATTTTTCAGAATATAAAATAATCACACAAACAGAGAAAAAATAGAGGAAAACAGCCTTATCTGTTTCTTATACATTGTATAAATAGCTCATAACTATTGAGTTCCAAGAATTATAATATAGGAACTATTGCATTTTATTATAATATAATATATTAAAATAATATATTATATTATAATCATTAGTTTATAGATGACAATAATGAAGCATGGGGTGTTCATGGTATTAGTTCAAAGTTATATAACAATCAAATGGCAGAGTTAGAATTCAAACCTAAGCAACCTACATACTGAGTCTAGGCACATAGCCCCTTCATAAATTCCACATATACATAGTAGAGTAGAATGTTGTCAAAAATTGCTGGGAGTCTCAAGCCCATTTAATGCCAGACTATCAATACATGAACACATGAAGAAAGCCATTCTTAATAGAAGGACCTCCAGTCATGTTGTGTCAGGCTACACAGAGGGACATGTGGTTTGTACCTACAAAATTTCTGTATCCATATGCATCAGTGTGTACTGGCCATGCTTATATAAATTCTACTTCCATGTCAAAAGGAGTGGAATCACCTCTCCTTCTTGTTCTACTCATTATTCCTTCTTTACATAAATACTGGCCTCAGCACGTCTAAGCAAACATTGCCTCTGACCCTCTACTGGCTGTTTAAATATGTTCAACTAGAACTGCATAGACCTAACATTTTTGTTGTTACTTGCAAATGAAAAGCTATTCTCCGTAAGTGCTTTATTTTCACTGTGCTTTCAACTAAATCCTGCACAATAAAACAAATTAAGCAGATGGCAGACTTAAATGTTAAAGACAGGGGGGGAGAGCATAAAGAAATCTTGAGATAAATTAGAATATAGGATAGAATATATTGAAATGTGATGAATCAGAGGTTAAAGTCACAGAGAATTTTAAACAGTTCAGCTTCCTTGAAGATACATGAATGATTCAGGGCAGGATCTGAAAGTGCCCTTGCACGACAAGTGTGCCTCTGTAATGCTTAATTCCCAAATCAGTCAAATGCCTTATTATGAGGTTTTCTTGCTTCATGAGGGCATGAACATAACCACTGCCATCTTTCTTTGCAGAGTAAAATGTTTACAGTCTCAATCAGCCTAAGGAATGTACAAAGGACAGAGGTTTGTGTGGTTCAATATGAGTGATGCCTGTGGAGAGTACAAATTAAAAAGAAGATAGAGTCTCATCTGCTATCCACTAATGGTTTCCCCAAATTTTACCAGTAGGGAATGTGCATTTTAAAATTTTGAGCTCTGTTAAAATGCAAATTTTCCTGGGAATATTCAATCACATGAGTCATTTCTTACTATGAGTAAATGAAAGTAGCAGATTATTTCCTAAGCGTTGGCTCAGGTAGACAAAAGGAGGAGTAAGTGAGGCTACTAGGGACCTGGATTAAGGAAGAAAGAGGCTTAAAACTAAAGTTCTGGAAACTGGAGCGTTCTAAAGCCAAAATATATCTTATAAAAATACTTTTTCCAGGTCTAGTCTAAATTTTTGTCTGTTTAAAAATATTTTGCTTAAAGAGAACTCGTGTTGTTTTGTTTCCATTTAAGAAGATGCAAAAAGAAGGGCAAAGCAGAAGCACCTGCACGTGTAAGTGTTCATTAGGTACTGGTTATTGTAGTATCACAACTGAGATCCTTTCATGGATCCTACTTCCTTTAGAGGAAAGAAGTCTCAGAAATGTTGCTTTACTTGATGAGGGTCACAATCCAATAAATGGAGAAGAAGGCCTGGCTCCGATTTTGCTCCACAGCTTGAGTCCTCTCCACACACCAAATGGCAATGGCTAAGTGTCTCATTTCAAATCGCCTAATTGCGTAACAGCTTAAAATTATTAAACAAAAATTACATATAATTTCTTTCCACAAATAAAGACACTAAATATATATATTGGGGGGTGGGGGTGGGGGGCGGTATTTCCCTGGCTGGGAATCGAACCCAGGCCGCAGCGTTGAGAGCACCAAAGCTTAGTCACTACACCACCAGGGAACTCCCAAAGACACTAAATATATTGACGCCAATAAGATGTAATTAATAGCTTTATCTGTGATCAGGAAGAGGTAATAAGAGAAAGAAGGAAGGATTGCTGGAAGGAGGGAAAGAGGACATAGGCAAGGGGACACAGAAGGCAACTTAAAGGAACATAATCGTACCCAGGTTAATGGGTTAGGATCCGCTTGAGTGCTCATGTAGTTTCCATGGACCCAAGACTCACTTCTGACACAGCATAGCAATCTGAAGATATAAAGTGAGAGGGTTGAATAAAGACTTTCAAAACTTTCTCCAGATAATTTAATGGTAAACAAAGAAAAAAAATCTAGTGAAGCATTTTAAGACAATATCTAGTTATATTTTATTTTTACAGTGTGGAAATTCAGGCATACCATACTGGGTCTTTCATTCCCATAGTTAAAATTCCTGACCTTCTATATGGCAGAACAAGTAACAATACACAGTTAGGCTGGTCTCCTTTTGTGGCGGAGAAGAGCATTGTCTCTGAAGTGTAATTTACAAAGAAAATCTGTGTGGGCATGTTCAGATAAATGAAAAGCTACATTTTTAAGTGTTTATATCACAGAAAAAAGGCCCTAATAATTTCAATTAACTGCAAAAATATGCTCAGCAGATTGAAATAAAGTATTTGTAAGAACCAGGAGGGAAACACCTTATGAATAGCTACAAAGAGCAGAGATTACTTCTTTGAGGAGTTTTTAAAAGAACATATTTTAAATAAACTTTTGACAAATATATAATTTCTTAGTAAGTGTGAGAATGTTTGAATAGCCAAAGCCACAACTACAAAGAAACCATATATTATCTCTAATGGTATACATTAACATATGTATTATCAAAGCATTTGAAATCACGGGCTTATTAAAATAAATATTTTTCTTATAGATTATGTATTCTCAGTAGTAGTGGTGCATTTCTTTGTGAAATATAATATTTCTGAGTTTAGTGTTAATACCATATCAAGTTTTTATTAAAAATTAAATTATCTTTACAGATGAAGCAGCAATTTTCCCTCAGGTATTTGTCATGAAAAATAATGATTTCTGAGCCAGTTGAGGGGCACTCTCTTCTGTGGACAGTGCCTCCCCATCATCTTCAGTCTCCCCACTCTGCCTACTATCTCCTCCCCAACCTCCCCCTAGGTACATAGAAACAAAGAGAGTCAGAATTGCATATAGAAGTGTGCAGTTAAGACCGCATGTTTTAAAGTCCACTTACTCTGACAATTTGCTGAATTTTAAATAAATGTGAGCAGCTTTTAAGCAGAAAGCAGGAGAGGCTGCTGCTGAGCACACTGAAAAATGAACTCTTATTTTTAAAGTCTGCCTTGGGACAGAGTCACAAACAAGACCATGAGAGGTGACTAGAAAAGTCTGAATGGCTCTTTAAACTTTGGAGAAGACAACTAGACACATCATGTTATCAAGAAATGCTAAGGGAGCATCATTCCAGTGTAATTTAAGTTCAGTACAGTAAGTACTTCTTATGTTCTAGTTGATACATTTAATAAATTTATGACTTCTCCTGCTTATCATTTTTTTTCCACTAGAATATAGAGGAAAGCATGAAGAAACTTTTACTTTGAACTTAATTTTGAGCAACAAGGAGAGACAGGTTGGTAAGTAGAAATGACAGGAAAGTTCAGAGAAAATGTCATTCTCCTTTTATAACTTAATATAGTATGTACTTTTAAAATAATAACAGTTTAGAGTGTTTATCCTCTTCTTGAACATGATAGAAACTTCAACATATTTTAACTCCTCACTGAATAGGTCAACATCACCTTTTCTGTTTGGAAACTTAGTTCCAGATTTTTATATAGTAGAAATCTTTTTCTTATAGTCTGTGCTTAATTACATGTAGTAATATATTTATTATATGCTCACCACAAGTTTTTTGTTATTAATATTTAATTAATAACCTATTTTATCTCTGTTCACATTTCTGATTATTGCCCTTAGAATTTATTTTAGTAATATGCTATGAAATATGACCTCTATTAGTGTTTTTCTAAAATTGACTTGATTTCTCCCAATTCTGATGACGTTTTGTCCGAATATAGAATTATAGATTGCCAGTTAATCTGCATCATCACTGTCTTAAGCAATTTATTGTTTTTTAAAAGATTTCTGTAAATTTAATTTTATATTTTGAATGTAATAATTCACCTTTATCTATATTTTTAAAGCTTTTTCATCAATGTTCGTAGTTTCTTCTCTATGATATGTATCATTGCCTCCAGTGTCACAATACTCTTTCACACAGAATGATCTATCTAAATGTAATATAGATCATATCACGATATTGCTTAAAAATCCTTCAACACTTTTTTCCCCTCACCATCTACAGAATGAAAATCCATGTTTCTTAAAAAAATAAGTCAGTGTATGCCAATCTCTATAGTCTCATCTCTTATAATTTCAGTCCTCATATTTCATGCACCAGCTACATAAAACTACTTTTAATTCACGGAATACTCCATATTGCTTTTAGCTTCTAATCCTTTATTTATTGTATTCTTTCTGCTAAAATTTTCCAACTCTCATTCCCATGTTTGTTTTTTCACTACAGTTAATTCCCTTTAACAGCTATGACTTAGGTGAAGACTTAACTCTTTAAGGAAGCCTCCTCCAGCATCTTAGGGTGAGATAGGTTTGCTTCCTCTCTGCTCCAATAGTACTCCAGTTCTATACCTGACTCTGCCAGTGACCCCTAAGTTCCTTGAGATCAAAGGTATTTGTACATTTTGAGTCCCCATCATGTCATACAGTGTACTATACTTAGAAGACGCTCAGTATAGATTGCCTGAATATTGAAAATAATTAATGCTCAGGTAGGTCAGCATTTTTGAGGGTCATTCTAGTCAATTGAATCTTCTAGCAGATTTACCAACTAGAATGAAACATATTGTTTCTATTTCCATTTCTCATCTGGAAAACAATAGAGATACCTCCTGAGTGTAAGTGGGCACCATATGACTTGTTTATATTTTCTGAGATGTCAATGAAGGATCAGGTTGAGTCATCGTAGCCAGGTTTGATTGGGTGTTCTGCTAATGATTCTGGACAGTGACATATACAAAGAACTATAACTCAAAAATCTGGTCCTTTCTCTTTTCTGATGGTAGCAGAAAATAAACTGCTTAGCAAATCTCCTTTGCCTTATCCACAAGATACATTTCTCCCCTGTCACTTTAGAGAGCCAATTTTCTCTTGTCTTCTGTCTGCTATGAATAGATTTGAGGAATACAAGGTTGTTAGCTGAAATAGTCTTTTCACTTTGACAAAGTAAATTTGCTCCATTATTTTCTATCTTAACTTGCATTTGTGTCCTCTTCCAAATCAGTTTCTTAACTTTCAATAGACCATGAAGTTTTCTGCCTATGACTTAAGTTGCTCATCGAATCGTTCCATTAACTGCAATGCTTTACACATCTTTTTTTGGTAAGTTACACCCATAATGATTTTGAAAAATAGTTTTAGCATTCCAGTTTAAAATTTTTATTGCTTTTATTGTCTAAAATATAAACACAGACAATATATCTTAGGGATTAATAACTTTCTCTTTTGGCCACCCAAATTGTTTGTAATTATAAAACTGGAAATACTTCCATTAAGAAATATTTAATAACTGCTATAAATAATCTCAAGTTTAGTTATCTTCATACCTTATTAAACTATTATACTTTGTTTAGAGAACTAGAGTGAGGTGGGACATAGAAAATTATACCTTAGCATTTCTACTTTACAAATTAAAGCATGACATATTTCAGCAAAATAAAATGTTTTATATAAATTAATAGGTTTTGTAACTTTGCGGATAGTTGAATGTCTTTTGCACAAATCCCTAAATAGCAAATATATTATATGGCTGATACACAAGGATTTTAATGAGAAAAATAATGTAAGTATTTTTACATACATTCTCAAAAAGTCCACTAACAATTGAATACATAAACTGAATTAGAAGATCTGCAGCCTTCCTCCTGTGTTCAGTCCTGGTTTCAGGAAAAAGACGCCCAGTAGGAGAAAGCCCTCTGAGGTGAGAGGCACCCTCCACATATCAACCTGGGAAGGGTATTTGCAGTTATCAGTCTGACCCTCTGCGGGGAGAAACGGAATCATGCACAAAATCTAATTTTCATGCAGCTAAGTGTCACCAGGGCTGTTAAATATCAAACTGCAGAGTCAAGGAAAAGAACAGGGAACAAACAATGTAACTAGGCCTGGGGCCAATGGAGTCATAGTCAAAATCACAAATGTTTAATGACCAGTTAAAAAAAATTCAAAGTTAGCTGCTAAATACTGTGTGCTATGCCTCTTTTTTTATGCAGTTCTTGGTGACAGTGTAAAAATAAAAGGAAATAAATAAATAAATGTGCTGTAGAGACCAAGAAAGGAAACGTGGAAGTGTTTGTAGGGATGTTAGGGGGAAACATAAGACAAAGAAATTCTGTGGAATTAAAAGGCTCTTTTTTTTCCTTTCAAATGTGTTATATTTCTGTTATAGAATATCTTGTTCTAATCAGAATACAAACAATTTTAGCAGTCAATTATGGAAATCCCTCTTGTTAGAGCAATCTGCTTCAAAGATTTACACTAAGGACAATCTACCAAGCAAAGAGAGATATAGCAGTATTTGGAACTCTGCTAACCCCAAGTCGTTTTTTATAAAGATTTTTGTCAGAGAAATAAATTTTAGTCTGTACCTTTCATAGACTACTGTCTTCATAGCATCTAATATAATCTCTTCCACGTAGAAACTGTATTGTATACAGTTGAATTAAACGGTGTGAAAAATTGTTTAACCTCCAGGATCCTCTATATCCCTGAAAGTTGCCATTGACCTTGAGATCTTGAGAACAGTGTCAGTCACTTCTGAATCTTCTCCTACCTAGCACTGGGCTTGGTGCCTACCTGTAGTTAGCTGTCAAAGCAAGCCAGTGCCAGTGAATAATTCTAACTGGAAAAATATACCCACTTGATTTTTATGTTTCTCACTCATTTTGTCTCCCTCCTCTTTGTATATTGATATATACAAATGAGGTCAAGGAAATATGGCTACTTAAAAAAGTAAAATGAAAACAAAGAAGAGAAACATTTCTCTTTATCTAAATATTTTTTAGATAACTAATTCAGAGACTAAATGATACTGCAAACATAATTTTTCCCCTAAAATAATGATTGTACATAGGAGCAAAACCTCAAATGATTTAATGGCTATGAAATGAAATAGATGTTTTTCTTCCATCCTTTTCCAGTCTCCTAATTTTTCTTCTAAAGAGCAATTTTTTATGCAATAATCACAATCCCAAAGTCCTAATTATTTATAATAATACATAGTCTTCAAATGTAGACTTATTATAATTTATCAAGTTGTCTATTAGTGATTCAATGAATATTTCTATAAATTGATTTTTTATATGAGTAAGTTCATTTGTAAATACATTCTTAAAAGTAGAATTTTACTGATAATGCTAAATTATCTTCCAAGTGTGTTGTTCCAGCTTCTACTCTCATAACTGCTCCATGGTCACTATTAAACCGAAGTGCCCTGCGACAGATGACTGGATAGAGAAGCTGTGGTACGTATACACAATGGGATATTACTCAGCTGTAAGAAAAGATGAAATATTGCCATTTGCAACAACATGGACGGACCTGGAGATCATCATGCTTAGTGAAATAAGCCAGACAGAAAAAACAAGGAACTCTATGACTTCACTCATATGTAATATAAAACTGAAAGTAACAAAGGAACAAGACAAACAAAGCAAAAAATTAGACACAGACAGCAGTTTAGTGGTTACCAGAGGGTCAGGGAGTAGGGGAAGGTGGAAGAAGAAGTGGGGATCAAATATACAGTGATGGAAGGAGACCTGACTCTGGGTGGTGAGCACACAGTGTGATATATAGATGACGTTGTGCAGAGCTGTACAATTGAAACCTATGTACTTGTGCTACCAATATCATCCCAATAAATTTAGTAAGAATTTTTTAAAGTTATTGAATTTTGAACATTCATGTGAGAGAAACTATCACCTAAATGCATATGTAGTTAAGCACTTTTTCATATTTTAACAGTATTTTTTTATTAACTGTCTGTCATTTTCTCCACCCATTCTATATTTTTAGTATTAAACTTTTTCTACAGATTGAATATAATTTTTATATAAAAGAAAGGATGTCTTTGAGATATGACTTTTAAATATTTGTTTACTATTTATCTTTGAATTTACAATATTTTTACACATAAAATTTATGTTTGTTTATTAAAATATGCTAATATTTTTAATTGCAAGTCTTTTGCATGCTTTACCATGCCTAGCAAGGCTTTCACTGGAGAAACTTTAAATATAAATAAATCCATCAATCTAAGAGCTCTATACAATTTTGAAAATTACATGAGTAAAAGAAAGAGTGTTATATATGTATCCTGGGAATAAAGCAATTAACAATCACAACAATTGCATATTATGGATAAATACACTCAATATTTTTCAAGGTCCACATTTTTCAAAGTTTAATATACAAAACTAGAGTTGGTCTGGAGAGTAATATGAGGAAAAGTATTCTGTGGTTAAATAAATTTAGATCATGCTAAGTTATGTAGGAATAGCCAGTTTTTTACTGAAGCATTTCTCAAAGTTTTTAATATGATTATGTGAAGATTCTTATATGCATTTCTCTTAGATTTACATTTCACCCACGCCCTCTCCCCAGAGCAAAATATGAGTCAAGGATTCCACATATTTGAGAGATGAGCCCCGGAAACACCAGGAGGAAAGTGGGTAAATGACACAGAAGAAAGGAAACCACTGCAGATGGCACACTGAGTAGGTTCTCACTGTGGGCAACTGGGATTCAGTACCACTGGAGAACTCTGAGAGACTGAGCAGAGAATATCACAGAGTCGTTCAGCACAGAGAATAAGAACCGGTGTATTTATCCTCTAACCTTTATTTATTATTACTTGAGAACTGTTCCCAGTGATTTAACTGCCTGACACTGCCTTCATAGGAAACTTCTGGCATGCTCAGGAATGATGAGTGCTAATGGGATTTGAACAGTGCACAAGCAACCTATGCCAGAGCTGCCATCTTAAAAGTGGTTTTACTCAAGGATTTATGGAGAGAAAAAGAAAATAAAAGCTTCCATCCCAGTTCAACTGTCTGCTCACTCCATCTTCCTATATTCTCTTTAAGGAAAGATGAGTTGTTACCTGCTTGTTGAGTTTGCAAAGTTTAAGATGTGTCACATTTGTGAATAGACAGGAAGGATACCATCCTTTCAATAATTTTTAAAAGTTGGAAAATAAAAAAAATTAATTCTGAGAATGAGGTGAGAGAACATATTCCATGAGGAAGAAATGATCAAAAAAGTGTAGTTTAATCTGAATAAGAAAATAGTAAAAACCAAATATAGAAAACAGTGTAGAAGAGATCATGTGATCTGCTAAACTTGATTATATATAGATTTTGATAATGTTTTCTGTTTGGTTATTTTCCTGCAGAACTTCTAAAATAACAAGAGTATGAACAGTATGGAATCATGAAAGTATTGGAATATATTAATTGAAAATATTAACATAATAAATGAGAAATAGTAACAGATAAACTAGGAATGTTATATAGATAACTATAGCTATGTATGTACATCTGTAATATTCAAAGAGAAAGCCAAGAGAAAACTCATTCATTTTTTTCATGATGTAACTTTGTAGTTTAATCCATGAAATAACTATTAAGTTTAGGTAACATTGATTAAGAAATAAATTGATCTATTAGGAGCTATGAAAATACCTTGTTATTAGAAAGTATTTCTTTGGGTTGTGTATTATATTATAAATACTTCCAAAATAATACAATTAAAATACATTTTTGTGTAATTTAAATAAGTATAATAATGAGTGGCTAATATATATTTACCTACATGCAAAAGTCAGGATAGGATAGATTATGATATGGTAACACACCATTATAACATCCCAATGATTTAACACAACAAAGATTGCTTTCTCACTTGTCAAAGTTTATTGTGGGTTTAAAAGTCTTTCAGGACATTTGCACTCTGTGTGGCTTCTCAGAACTCTAGGCTAAAAGAAGCTCTGCCATCCTTCTGCTGCACTATCTGCAACATGTGGTATCCTTGGTCAATTCAGCAGGAAAGGAGTACTGCAGGGTCTCAATCCGTCATCTAAATGTTTTGTCCTGGAAGTGATATATGTCCCGTCTGCTCAAAACTCATTACCTCTGAATAGTCATATGTCTGTACCTAATTAAAACAGAGTATGGGAATGTAATTTCTTCATTCACCTAGAAGGAAAGGAGAACTGGATGTGCAAAAATATTAGAAGTCTCTACCCCAAGCTACAAGACTAAATTAAAGCTCCATGCAGAATCCACAACACACTGCGTCCTCAGTAAATCTGTGTTGCCAAAGAAACAAATTTCGCATTACTAAATATGTAGTGGTTTGCATTACCGTAAACATAGCTTTGTAGTAATGGGTATGTTGTTCTCTGTATCTTAAAGGCATGGTATAAAGCACTTACTGAAATGATGTGCAATGTAAGGACCATAAAAATGCAATGAGAAGAACATGAGAAGAACATCATTAATGCAAAATTTCCTGTTTATTAATGTTTGATCAGAAAAAAAAATTACTGCTTAAGACATTTTTAAATGTCAAGAAATTAAATAAAACTCTAACTTTTGGCCCACATACAGAATTTACTGAACAGACTAACACTTCTGCCCGGTGGTAGCCCATAGTAATTCTACGGGGCCTTTGCTTTTCCCGGGGTACTTTCCTCCAGAGAGAAGACCTGGCAGTTCCCGCAGCTGTTCTGCTGAATGAGAATGTTATTATATTCAGGGTAACAGATGTTACACCTGGAGGTTTATCTTTTGCTTTTATTAAAATTTCACTCCAGAACAGGAAGTTTTATGAAATATCAATAATTTCACAAAATAAAAGTTCAACCACAAATTTAAACTGTTTCATTTTTTAAAAGTATGATTTAACTTTACAAAGTTAATATAATTAATTGAAGTTGGCCATCATTTCAAAAGCTTTATCACTACAAGAAAATGAATTAGCATTTAGGTACATGAGTTTCAAAGCTGAAATTACTTGCATCTAGGATCTCTCTCTCTCTCTCTCTCTCTCTCTCTCTCAGTATAATTTGATATTAACTTCTAATGGTAATTAGAGTGAGAGTTAACCATATTTTTATGTTTGTTTTATTCCTGAGAGTAAACTTTCCTACTTCACTACAATCAGAGGATAAATCTTTCTTTAAATAAACCTTTGAAAGAAAGAAGCATAGAAAGATACTGATATAAATTAATCCTTTTATATCATATCATATTATCTACCTGAAATCTATAATGAACTTAAAGAGAAAGTCAAAATGAAAATTATTCAGAACCTGAGCAAATCTTTATGTGCAGTTTACTTTCAACATGCTTGACTCTGCAAATATTTACTGAGCCCTCACCAAGTACTTGGTCTGTGCTTGGTTCTTGGTGGAGTGGTGTGCAGACAAACACCTGCTAGAAAGCAGAATCTGAGAAGGGGTTTAGAGCTCTGACAGGTAAGAGGCATGACCTTGGGCAAGGCAGCCAGTTGCTCCCCAGATAAGTCCTTCAGTCCTGCAGGTGGGGATCTGATCAACAGAGGTCAATCTGTTCTCTAAAAGAGTATGAGCATAATTACATAACATATTTTACATATGAGTTTACTTGTGATGTCAGTTATAACTTCTAATTTCTTTTAGTGACGAGATTGGTAAAATTCCTGAGGGTAAGTCTTAGATCTGTTTTCATTTGAATCACCTTTCTCATATGCATTCCATTAGCAGATAAGTATGAATAATATCTTCACATATTAACTCTGAAAATATGAATTCAACTATAGCCTTAACACATTTTTTCAATACCTCAATAGAAAAAGAATGTGCTACTATATTAATTGCACTTTATTGGGGTACAGGAAAATTTATGTACATAATAGGGAGTTTGTAAAACAAGTTGAGATAAGGAACAGATAATATGATATTCCATTTAGAAGTATGTTAATAAAAATTATTTAAATATAGTGTCATAAAGAATGGTATTACACAAAGTTATCTGAATTATACACTTGATATTAATTTCAGGAGAATCATGTGGATTTGCCTACATCAGTTACTACATGTAATTTTAAATCACCATTTAACCTTTCTGTGGATTCAACTACTTTTGTTTCAAGATGGGATTAAGGGTTGTTCAAATATGATCTAAATGGAGATGTTTAGAACTGCTTGTAATTACATTTGATTCTGCAGTTGTCTTACAAAAAGTCACCCTTCAGGGGACCTGACCTCAGGATACATTTTCCATGCTCAAAGGAACAGGAGATAATAGATGTTTTAATGTAGCTATTCAGAAACTAACAGAGCATTTTAAATTTCAGAAAAAATTTTTCCTCTGAGAGACATATGTTCAGGGAGGTAGCTGAAGATCATGGTTAGCATGTTGATCCTTGGTTAGCAATCCAAGCACCTAATCTTGTCACATGACTTACAGTGGTTCTCAATCTGTGGGTCGCTACCCCTTTGGGGGTCGATCAACCCTTTCATAGGAGTCGCCTAAGACCATCGGAAAACACATAATGTACTTATGCAGACCAGTCACACATGTGTAGAGAGCAGCTACCAATAATTTTATGGTTGGGGTCACCACAACATGAGGAACTGTAATAAAGGGTCTTGGCATTAGGAAGGTTGAGAACCACTGCTAGGGCGTAAAATCATACTATGCTATGGAGTCGAACGAGCAGTGAATTTGTATTCTTAGAACATTCATATGGAGGATAGTAGTCTAGAATTTTATTCCATTCTGAGTATGTGCTTTCTTAGGCCATGACGGTAGTGTACCAGCAAGACATATATGTTTCTTAGTGTGTTAAGCAAAGCAAAAATTCTAGAAGGCACATTAAAAAATTCTATCAGAAATATTCAGATTTTAAGCACATTTTATTAAACAAACTGAGTATGATGATGCTGCCAGTGGATCTGAGGGTACTTCGCACCTAGAAAAGCAGTTAACTCTTACATCTGCAGTATCTATTGACAAAAGAATATATTTATGTTATGTACTGAATGTTTAATGTAAATAAAACATATAAATGTTATTGAACAAGAGTCAATGTGACAAAGTCAGAATTGAAATCTGAAATTAGAATAACCTTCCAGAGTATAAAATATTCATGGTTGTAAATAGTGGCAAGGGGGGAGATGTTTTGTCTAATAGTTTTTGTTCTCTTCAAAAAATATTCCAAGTAAACTAGTTCATACTGTGTAGAGCCAACCAAAATGATCTAAATATGCTGTGTGTCTAGATAAGAGGAAACCTACATAAACAAAATGAATATAACTCTCACAGCAAAATTCACAACAAACAGATTACCCATGTCAAGCAATAAAAAGTCAGAGAAAGTTATTGAGGACATAAACAGTTTTGCTACCTACTCAGTGGGGAAAGAATTTCAATTAAATTATGAATTTTTAAGACTTCATTTTTATTTACCTAAATAAAATGTACCACATTTCACCATGTATAATGGCACCTTTTTGCCAAAATTTGTGAGGGTAAAATAAGGATGCACATTATATTAATACATAGTACTAATTTCATAACTATATAACTGTTTTAAATTGTTTTCTTTATGCTTATGAGTTAAAAGTGTAACTCCAGAAATCAATAACAATATCCATATGCAAAATAATACCCTGTAATACAATAATAATTTTTTTATTGTTAAATTTATTGGGGTGACACTGGCTAGTAAAAATTACATAGGTCCCAAGCCTACAATTCTACAGTACATCATCTAAGTGTTGCATTATGTGTTCACCACCCAGAGTCAGTTCTCTTTCCATCACCATATATTTGACCCCAACTTCCTCTTCCCCCACCGCACTCTCCTGATACCCTCAGGTAACCACTAAATTATTGACGGTGTCCATGAGTTTTTGTTTCGGTGGCTTTCAGTTTTATATTTCATATATGAGTTATGTTAAAAAATAAATACTAAAATTTCTTTGTAATACAGAAAACAAGTACCAAAATATAAACAAATAAAAATTTGAATTTAAAAATTGAAACAAAATGTTTTTTCCCTGAAAGTTTGGGCCAAAATCATGGATGCATATTTTACACAGGAGCACATTACACATGGCAAGATACAGTATTTGGATTTTTCCTTTGGGCTACTGGCTAATTGTGTCAAGAAGAAAAAAATTGCTGTCACCAAAGATCAGCATAGAAGAAGAGTGAAAGTATCCTCAAATATTTAGAGAAGAAAGAGGGAATATTATAGCAGCTGCATGGATGAAATCACCAGCAATTTTCATACATGATTAAGAGGGCTGAGAATATCTGACCTCGATCAATGCATTTTGAAGACCACTCCCAATGAAGTCTACATTGGCAGCACTCATCTCTTTCTAATGACCATCTTTAGGAAATGGGGTTCATAATAACTATACTTCATTCTTTGGGAAAATAGTTGTACCTAAAAAGACTTTGGGGATCAAGAAGTAGCAGAATGTTTTAGTTCATTTGAACAAAAAGTCAATTATTGTTGGCTCTCAGGTTTTACTAAATAGGCACATGGATTTTGATTGACCATTGGTGTTTTTCGCTGTTAAGTGTGTTTTTTTTCTGTATTTTTAAATTTAATTAATTGTTTATAATTAAGTTGGAAAACCTCATGTCTGACAAAAATAGATTTCTGACTTAGATGTAACAACACTGAATCAGTATCACCACATTATATAATCAACTGGAACTAATCTCTTCAAAAAGACATTTTTCTTTAGTTTGTCTTGTCCCCTAACTTTTGTTCAAATTCACAGGACTGATTCACCAACAAAAAGTCAGTTGTTATTGTCATAGAGATTATCCAATTTTTTTCTTATTACAATCAGCTGCTTTCCTTGTTTGTTTTCTGCCTGCATCTCATAGGTATTTGAGTAAACTTCAAGTGAAAACTAAAAGAGAATCTGGCACAAATACTCATAATGGCAACTTTGAAAAGAACAAAACTAAGAATGTCTTTACAGACCAAGACTAATATAGATTTTATAGCTCAAACTTCAATTAAAATCAGAATGTTTCTGAGTTCATGAAAAGAGTTTATTGACAGTTTAAGCAAGTCTGAAACTAATAGTTAAAATTGATGTATTTGCTATGGATTTTCCCCTTTAGGACTGCTCTTCTGGGGATTAAAAACATATGCATAATGAGGATTACCTCTTCTAACTCGACTTAGATTTCCATATGTTCTCATATGTTAACTGGGTAGGCAAGTGAGATTGATTATATTTAATTTTTTTCAATACATGGAAAAAAGTAATTATTCAAATTTTTCTTAAAAATAGTTTTAGATAAAATACTAAATTTGAGTCTTATTGCATTATTTCTTTCAGAACAGTATTGATATAATATAGAAGATATGAAATTCTTTCCTAAAATATCAACTCTGTATATTCATAAATTATTTTTCACCTTGCAAATTATTAGTTGATAACTGTACAGTATTTGAAATGTTATGTGAAAGTAACAAGTTACTGTAATTAACTGTCCAACATAAACTCATATTATTTTATTCTATATTTATTAACTTTATTTTTCATATTTACTTGATCCATTAGCATGTAACAACAAAGAACTACAAAATATAGAAGTAATAAGACAAAAAGAAATCTTAATAAATTTAGAATAAAGAGAATATTATCTTCCTTAAAATAAATGACAAAATGCTAGCCAAACTAAAATGCGTTGCTTTTTTTTCTGTTGAAAGCATGTCTACATGTATATATGTATTAATATTCATGTCAGTTTTTAGAAATAGGTTATTAAGTGATACTTTTCAGATTTAAAAAATAGTCTAATCTATTTATAGGTTTGGTAAATGTTTTGAACTATATAAACTATTAGTTTGAAGTTTCAAACTATTAGTTTGAAATAATTTTTGTATTATTTGCTGTAAATAAAATAGTATAGATTACTTGAGCAGTGTAAAACATATTGGTATACCTTTTGCTTTAAAAAAACACGATGAATGTTAGTGCTGATGTTTTATATAATGCACTTAGGATGAAATTAAACATTTCTTATTGTATTACAAATTAAACAGATCTCAAACAAATAAAAAATAACAGCACTATTATTTATCGGACATGCATCATTCCAGTATTCAACATAATTATGCACTATAAAGGTCTAATTTCTATTTTATTACTCATCAAAAAAAAATTGACCTTTGAAAAAGTCAGAAGCTAAACTATAACGTTTCAAAAATGAAAAACTAACTTCAAAACAAAACAAATTCATTCACTAAATACAGTAGACTCTCCATTAACTGAAACTCAAGCAACTGGCACTCTCAAGCAAGCAGAAAAATAATTGAAGAAATATTAATACATTTATTTGGCATGGGTGGCTGTTAACCGAGAGTCTACTATAAAACATAATATAGAGAGATCTAAGATGGCAGAGTAGAGAAATGCTCAGCTTGCCTCATCCCATGAACACATCCAAATTACAACTAAATTATAGAACAATTAACCTACTGAACCATCTGAAGTCTAGCTGAACATAAGATTTATAACTAAGGATATAAAAAAGTCACATGGAGACCAGTAAGAGGGGTGGAGATGCCAAATGAGCTAGCCCCAAACTTCCCTGTAGCAGTTGAGTTTCAGGAGAAATATTTCAGCCACAGATATTTCCCTCAGAGGAGCAAGGGAAACTAGCCCCTCACCAGGGTCTCCAGCCCAGAGTACTGGTGCTAGAAAGAAGAGACCCCACAACATCTGGCTGTGAAAATTAGTGGGGATTCTGATGATCTGGGTGGGACAGAAGGCTGTGGAAAACCCAGATGTCCTCTTAAAAAGTCTGTACAGGCCCACTCACTCGCAGGCACTCACTCTGGGCGCTGGCAGAGGGATGGTGATGGGAGGCTTTTGGAGACATACAGGAGCCAGACTAAGGTGTGTGACTTTGGGGAAAGGACTGGAAGACAACCATCATTTTTCCTATGTGGAGTTTCCCCTCCAGTGTGGCTGGCAGGTGGGCACCATATTTCTTGTGTTGTGCCCTCCCTCCACATATCCAAATTTGAATCTATTTGGCCTGGTGAGTTCTGCTTGCTCCATGCTGCTGAATCTTATGGCAAGTAGCAGGAGACTCAGTATTTCCTGGCTGTTTGAGGAGCTATCCTAGACCCCATACTAGTGGCAGCCATTCTCAGTCCATAGTGTGGCCTCTGCCATGCACTTGCAGTTTTAGCATAGGAAGGGAACAACTACACATCACCTTGTAGCTTCTACCAGGTAGTCCCCAGCTAGTCACAGACAGTGATTGACCTGGACCTGCACCAGCGCCCCTCTCAAGAGACCCCAGAGTCAATATACTTGGATATTGGCTTCAGTCCAGAGCACACCAGTGCCCGATTAGTCCCACAGGTGACACACATAAAGAAAGGTCTCAACAGGTACCAAAGCCCACTGGGCCAAAAGTAAGCCCCCTCCCCCACAGTACTCTGTAAGGTGTGGATGTGGCCAAACCACACAGCTAATCAGCCTAAGGGTCAATTCCACTCACTGATATGCCAATAGCAATCAAGGTTCAACCAGAACAAGAGGGTGCACATAATCCACTTAAGGGACACTCCAGGAACACCTGGAGCCAGTGACCAGGAAAACTGTGCCAGACCCTTCACAGGGCACTTACTAGATACATAAAGACAACAGACCAAGACTGGAAGACACACCTAATGCATAGAAGCAAACACAGAGAGGCAGCCAAAATGAAGAAACAAAGAAACATGTACCAAATGAAAGAACAGAAGAAAACATCAGAAACAGAACTGAACAAAATGCAGGCAAGCAACCAACCAGAGACAAAGTTCAAAACAGTGGTTATAAGGATGCTAAAGAAACAAAGAGACAGCAAGCATAAAGGACATTAAAAATCATAAAAAAGAACTAGTCAGAAGTGAAGAATACAATAACCGAAATGAAGAATGTATTAGAAGGAATCACCAGCAGACTAAACAAATCAGAGAATCAAATCAGTGAGTTGGAAGACAAGATAGTAGAAAACACCCAATTAGAATGGCAACAACAAAAACAACAAAAATCCAAAAAATTGAGAATAGTTTAGGAGAACTCTGGGACAACATCAAGCATAACAACATTTGCATCATAGGGGTACCAGGAGGAAAAGAAAGACAGCAAAATCAGAACGTATTTGAAAAAAACATGACAAAAACATTCTTAACCTGGCCAAGAAAATAAACATGCAAACCCAGGAAGGGCAGAGAGTCCCAAACAAGATGAACCCAAACAGGCCCACAGCAAGACACATTATAGTTAAAATGGCAAAAGTAAAAGACAAAGAGAGATTCCTAAAAGCCACAAGAGAAAGAAAGCTAGTAACTTAGAAGGGAGCTCCTATAAGATTGTCATCTGATTCCTCAACAGAAACTTTTTAGGTTAGAAGAGATTGGCACAAAATATTGAATGTAATAAAAAGTAAGAAACTACACAAAAAATTACTCTACCCAGCAAGGTTATCATTTAAAATCAAAGGAGAAATTAAGAGCTTCCCCAGACAAGCCAAGGAGTTTGTCATCACCAAACTAGTATTACAAAGAATGTCAGAGGGACTTTTTTAAGACAGAAAAGAAAAAAAATATCAAAATTATGAAAATGGCAATAGCTACATAGCTATCAACAATTACTTTCAATGTAAATAAATTAAAGGTTCCAATCAAAAAACATAGGAGTGCTGAATGGTTAAGAAAACAATACCTTTACAAATACTGCCTACAAGAGACTCACTTAAAATTGAAAGACACACAGAGACTGAAAGTAAAGGGATGAAAAAAGTTATTTCATGAAAATAGAAACAAAAAAAATCAAACAAACAGGAAAAACTGGAGTAGAATACTAATACCAGACAAAATAGACTTTAAAGAAAGGCTATAACAAGAAACAAAGAAGGACCCAGTAAACCCATTTCTGTTTATCCAAAGAAACTCAAAATGCTACTTCCAGGGAATGTGTACATCTACATGTTCATTGCAACATTGTTTGCAATGGTCAAGATATGGAGGCAACCTGGGTGTCCATCAATGAATAAAGAGGAGGCGGTGCATATATACAGGGGAATATTGCTCAGCCAAGGAAGGGGATGGGTTCTCACCAGCTGAGGCAGCATGGATAGAGCTGGAGGGTAATGTAGTGAGCGGAGTATGCCAGATGAAAAAGACAGATGCAACACAATTTTGCTTATATGTGGAATCTAAAGAACAAAACAAACCAACAAAACAGAAAGAAATTCACAGATACAGAAAACATTTTGATAGTTGCCAGATGGGAGGGGGGCTGTGGCATAGATGAAAAAAGATAAAGGAATTAAGAAGTACTAATTGGTTGTTAAAAAGTAGTTATGGGGATCTAGGGTATAGTATAAGGAATATAGCCAATAATATTGTAATAACTGGGTATGTGGTCAGATGGGAGGGACTTCAGAGGCAAGGCTAAAAAGGTGAAGGGATTAAGAAGTACAAATTGATAGTTACAAAATAGTCATGGGGATGTAAAGTACAGCATAGGGAATATAGTCAATAACATGGTAATAACTATGTACAATGCCAGGTGGGTACTAGACTAGTCAGGGGGATCACTTCTTTAATTATATAAATGTCTGATGCAAATGTTGTTATGCTTGATGTTGTCCCAGAGGTCTCCTAAACTATTCTCAATTTTTTGGATATTTTTTGTTTTTGCCAGACTTGCATAACTCATAAGTACAGATCCATTTAAATAAGAAACTTTCAGAAGAAAGGGAAAACTAACATTACCAGCTCAAGGAAGCAAATATTATTAAATTTCATTGTAGTAGTTTTTGCAACAACTTGAATAATAAGAGACAACTATTGTCCATGACGTTGTTTCTAAGTTGCCACTTTTTTTTTTTGAGATTCTATATAAATATAACTGGAAAAATAGCAAGATATTTTGAAACATCACAAAAAATAAAAATAATAACTGCTTCAATGACTAACTTTTAACAGATAGAAATATTACTATTATTGTATAACACATACAAATTATTTGCCTAGTCTCTCACATAATTGAGGGCAGGAATATGAAAACATTACCATAGAATCGTATATGTATCATTAATATTTTGAGTCTAAAAAACATATAAAGTAAAATGTTATCTTTTGCTATTGTTCCTAGTTCAAATCTAAATCTGTTTTTACTGCCAAGTATGTCTAATTTTTCTGTAATCTATATGAACCCAAGATATCATATATGTTTCCAGTGGGAATCCTAAGAGTCATTCCCCATAAGAATGAAGTCCCACAGCACTAACTTGAAAATTGGTTTTGTAATTTTAAGATTAGTATCACTAATACCTATTCCTATACTCTAATTTTTATCAGCATACTTCCCCAGTCCTTTAGAAATACCCACAAAAGCTTGTCAAGTTGTTATGCCATTTTTTTTTTTTTTTTGCTTTTTTGGTATGTGGGTAACTCCCTGGCTGGGAATCGAACCCAGGCCGCAGCACTGACAGCACCAGCGCGCCGAAGCCTTAAGCCGCTACACCATCAGGGAACTCCTGTTATGCCATTTTTATTCCATAAAGTATAACTCAAAATTTCTCCTTGTTAGCAACAGTGGGAAAAAAGTGGGAACAGAACCAAGCTATAATTAAATAAAAATTCCTAAGTGCTCCTGGCCTCACAATTTCTTGTTTATTATTTCAGTTCGGTAGAGGAATTCTCTAAGTCATCATGTTTAGCCCCAGACATTTTCAGTCCTGTCAGATGCTTTAACTATATAGTTAGCATGAGATGCATCGGATACTCTTGTGAATGGTTCTTAAAAACACATAAAAACACATTTTAGGGAATACAGTATTTTTCATTATTCACAAACAGCACACATTTCTAGACATTCCATTGTTAAGACCTGAATAGGGCGTGGTTCAAGGGCTTTGTTATGTTGTATCTGTCATGTTGTTTGATGCTGCTTTAAGTAGAGGACAATTATAAATATTTTTAATAATTTATGACGTGTACTCACCAACATGATCAAGTTACACATGCAAAAAAATTTGAACTACAGTTTAGAGTATTTCAGCCAATAAATAAATAAATAAATAAATAAATAAAATAGATTGCGTTGTCTCCACCTCACCTGACTTTCCATAGCCTTCTATTTTGCCCAATCATTAACAAAGTTAAAAGCCAAGTGGCTTAGGATTTGTTCATTATAAGTCAAAAAAGCCAGTGTTTAATTGGACAGTAAGATATTTAGCAAAAAATGTCTAAAATTTTTATAGCAATATTAAAAGAATCTTATACTTTATCCAGTGTTTTTCTGTGCCAGGATTTTAGTGTGGGTAATACCAATATTGCAGACAAATTTTAAAATAGTAAATAATATTTTTGAATATTGTTCACTGAACCCCAGTTTTTTATTAATCAATAATATATCTCTTGAAAAGCAAAAATGATTTGTTTAAGCAAATTTAACATCAATGCCACTTACTCTAATATTCAAATATGCAAGTTGTCAGATAGAAATGTCAACAGTTGTACTTTCATTTTTAACTGAACTAGTAGAAGTGTACAGTTAGATAAATTACTCCTCTTACCTAATGCATGTGGTACAGTTGGCAGTAGTCTTGTTTGTTATCAACATCCCACAGACTTACTTTTCATTTACAAAAATGTACTCACTCCCTCTGTGTGTATCTACAAAACAACAAACAAAAAGAAATAAATGTTTACTTCTAGTCAAAGAACTATGTACCAAAATTTAGCTTTTCTTTCCATTTGACTAAAAATAAGTAATAATTTAGGCTGTCAAAGGAGAGAGAAGAGCCTTGTTTCACATCAAAGGATAGAATAGTAAACTTTTACTCAATGCCTGCAAAGTAAGCATTATATATGCAAGTATAATGAATGAACAAGTGAAAAATAAAAATGAATGATAATAAATACCAAGTATATGAAGTCATTTGTAATCAACATAGAAAAAGTCTCACACTCTAATACCAAATAATCTGACAAATTTTTTATTTGGTCCAATAAACATTTTATCTTTCAAATCTTAGAATCAAGAACAGGAATTGACACCATCTAGACTTAATTATCATTCATTGGAAAAAGCCATTTAAGGAGTTGAAGTGGTATTGACTCTAGAGAAAGTGCCTATAGTCTCTTGGAATGAATAATAAGGAAACAGAGTGTAAGAGCAAAATGATTCTGGAGAAAGGAAAAGAGAGAAATAAGTACTTTGAGAGAATATAGGAACAAATTCTGCTCAAGAGGGCTGAAAATCTCAAAAAAATTATTCTTGGGAAACAGTAACGAAGAAGGGGAAAGACATGCACAGAATACAGTGTGAATGGTCAGGAAATTCCCTGGTGAGTAGAGAGCAGGTGCATAATTACTGATTCTCATGCCTCTTGGAATGCCCCAAACCTACTACAGCCTGAATGATGTAGGGTGCTCAATAAATATGTTTGAAGAGAAAATTAATAGGGGGACAATGATTCTTGCCATGAATCATAGTTTACCTGTATCTCAGGTTTCTTGACTGATTTACTACTTGGACTTTGCCATTCTTTGATAATTGTTTTTTTCTTATATTTTGATAATATACATATAAACTATCTTGCAAAATATTAATGCCTAGTATCAAAGGATTTAAATGGTTTTCAAGGGTACCTGCACATTAAAATTACTGAGGTATATTTAGAATGCAGATGTTCTGGTCCCATCCAGACTTAGTGAATCAGAATATCTGGATGTGGAACCTCGATATTTTTAAAGTGCTCAAAATGCATCAGTATTATAAAGCAAGGCCTAGAATTTTGTATTATTTATGCAGATCTATCTTCAAATTAGATTCTCTTCCTCACTCTTTATTAATATTTTATTAGAGTTTAGTGAATTTAGATACTTTTCTTCTTCATAATATGTGAGTTCTACATATTTCCAAACATGCCTCGTGTTTAAGACTCAACAATAAATGAATTTCACTCTTAAATATCGAAAAATATAAAGGAAGGGTAATACATTTTTAAAAAGTCAATTGACAAAATATCTTAAAGGACCACAAACAACTGTACACTTTTTCATAGGATAAGGTGGGTATACACTGGCAGTAAAATATGAAATCAGGAGTGTTTTCATTATGTGGTTCCTAAATAGATTTTCATTACTACATGGCAGGTTCTGAATGTAGCAGTTAGAATAATGTCATAAATCATCATTGTAAAAAAATTTAATGTTCTCATGACCCAAATTAAGCTTTATGTTTGACAGAATTGAGGAACACTTTTTTTTTTAGGCTGCGTTTCTAAATCATGTATAGTTGGATTACATCTAGCCTGTATTTTACAGGGGTGTTGAGCTTCAAAGCTGGATTACTCCAAATGTACTTTCATCTGCAATTATAAAGTAATTTATAGAATACAGCTTACTTACAAAGATCAGTCAAATAATATTTTAATTCAGACACAACTTAACTAATATTAATAACCATAATTGCTAGCCTCATATGATGAAAAAGGAAAAAAGCAGTGAGAGATAATATTCCCCAACAGGTTCACATGTTAAGTAACCTATAATAAAATGCCTACATTTTCTTCTTTAATTTGTCATGTAAAAACATTGTGGATTTTTACTATGCTAACAGAAAAAAATACCCTTGGTAAGTAAGAAGACCTATCTGAGGGCACAGTTACATCTGACAATGTCTAAGTACAATGAGGATGAAGAACAAAATAAACCAACTTTTTATGAAAGAGCAAATGTGGTATTTCACCATATGAAATTTTATCCTTTTCCAGTGACAAATACTAAGGAAAAGAGTGGAGAAAGCTCAAGGGATAGAAAAGCAAATAAAACAGGAGATATTCAAAGACTCTGAGTGTTGGTTGTGAAACGCCACAACATGTAAAGAAATTATTCAGAAATGTGGGGCACTTTAAGGATTTCCTTGTAAAAGCGAGTTATAACCATTTAAATTGACCTGTTAATATTTGCCAGAAAAATAGAGCATTTTTGCATTTCAGATCTTGTTCTTAGCAATAGGTTTGTACTGCTTTTAGAAAGTGAAAGACAAAAATTTGCATTTATAGACAAATAGATTAAGTGGAAATGCTTCATGTTATAGTAGACTACTGCAAGATTTTATAAATAGATACTCCACTAGTCTAGTTAAGTGTTTATGTATAAATCAATATCTACTTGAATGGGAGTCTGAGCCTGAGGGGCACAAGAGCCTAAACTGGAAACATTTGAAATCCCCACTTACTAAAAATGATGTGCAAATAAATAAGCTGTTCAAAATATTATAATTCATAGAGAAATATTTAATTCCTTTGCACTTACAGAATTCTAATACTTCTGGATATGAACTCTGGTTATTTCATGAATCTTCCTGATGATGTTGATATTGTGCATTAAGTAAGATAAACAAGAGGAAAAAGAATTTAAAACATTACTGTTATAAGATGTAATAATTACCTCCTGTCTCTAATGATATATTGATATATACAATTCAACTTGCTTAGCTATGTGGTACTCAAGTATGATATTATAATTTTATAGAATAATAATATTTGAGAATTATGTTAAGCTTTAGAAATATATATATATGGAAATGATTTGTATTAGTAAAAGATTAATTAGAGTGATCTCCATTTTTAATCCAGAATCACATTTTTAGTATTACAAATGATTCAAAAATTATCTACCTAAATATTCTTATATGTGGGATTACTTCTAGTTTCTCCATTTTATTCTATCAGTGTGTGTATCTGTTTTTTGTTCTTTCTGCCAATACCACGCAGTTTTGATCACTGTTACTTTGTAGAATAAGGAATAAACCAAGGTCAGGAACTGTGATACCTCTAGCTTTGTTCTTCTTCTTTTTCTTTTTTTTTTTTTTTTTAATGATAGCTTTCACTACTCAGGGTCTTTTTGTGATTCCATACAAATTTGATGATTTTTTTGTTCTATTTCTTTAAAAAATGCCATTGTAATTTTGATAAAAATTGCATAAAATCTGTATATTGCTTTTGGAATAATGACCATTTAATTATGTTGATTCTTCTAATTCATAAACACAAAATAGCTTTTCATTTCTTTGACTCTTCCTCAATTTCTTTTAATATATTTTACAGTTTTCAGTGTTTCGGATTTTCACATCCTTTGTTAAGTTTAGTCATAGGTATTTTTTTGTTGTGGCAACTACAAAAGGAATTATTTTTACTGTTTCTTTCTGAAATTTTTTGTTTGTATATAGAAATACAGTGGATTTTGTACATTAATTTTGTATTCTCATGCTTTATTGTTTGTAATTATTTTCTGGTGGAATCTTTAGGGTTTTCTATGTAACAAATTATGTTATCTGCAAGAAGTGACAATATAACTTTTTCATTTTCAATTAAGATGCCTTTTAATTTTTTCTCCTGCCTGATTGTTCTGGCTAGGACTTCCAGTAGTGAGTGGGGGACAACCTTGCCTTGTTCCTGATCATAGAGAAAATGCTTTTGTTTTTATCATTAAATATAATATTAGCTGGGGTTATGTGGTATATAGCCTTTATTATGTTGAGGTATTTTCCTTTTATACCCAGTTAATTAAGTGCTTTAATCATAAATGGATGTTGTATCTTGTCAAATGCTTTTACTGCATCTATGATATGATTATTGATTTTCTCCTTTAGTTTGTTTATACGGTATATCACATTAATTGATTTGCATATGTTAAACCATCTTTGTGCCCCTGGAATGAACCCCACTTGATTGTGATATATAATTTTTTAATCTATTGCTGTATTTGATTTGCTAATATTCTGTTTAGGATTTTTGTGTCTATATAAATCAGATATTGGTCTGTAGTTTTCTTGTGTTATCTTTCCGGGCTTTGGGATTAAAGTAATTCTGGCCTCATAAAATAAGGAAATATTACCTCTTCTTCATTTTTTTGCAAAAGTTTGAGGAATACAGGTATTAAATTATCTTTAAATGTTTAGTAGAATTTACTAGTGAAGCAATCTGGTCCTGGATTCTTGCTTTTAGAAAGGTTTTGGATGATTGTTTTAATATCCTTACTGTTGATTGGTCTATTTAGATTTTCCAGTTCTTTGTGATTCAGTCTAAGCAGGTTATATATTCCTAAGAACTTCTCCATTTCTTCTAGGTTATTGAATTTAGTGGCATGTAGTCCTTCATAGTATTCTTATATGATCCTTTGTATTTCTGTGGTATCCATCATAACTTCCGTTTAGTTTCTGATTGTTTTTATTTCTCTTTTCTCTTTTTTTCTTATTAAGTCTAGCCAGGGGTTTGTTAATTTTATTAATCTTTTCAAAGAACCAGCTCTTTGTTGCAATAATTTTTTCTATTGTCTTTTTGTTCTATATTTCATTTAATTCTGTTCTAATTTTTATTATTTAATTTCTTCTTTTGAATTTATATTTCATTTGTTCTTCTTTTTCTAGCTCTTTAAGATGTAATGTTAAATTGTTTATTTGGGATGTTTTTGTTTCTTGTGATAGGCCTATAATGATACTGCTTTCACAGTATCCCAATAGTGTTGATACAATGTATTTTCATTCTCATTTGTTACTATATATCTTTTGATCTCTTCTTTTATTTCTTCTTTAACTCATTTATTCTTTAGTAACATGCTGTTTAATTTTCACATATTTGTGATTTTCTCTGCAAAGGAATGAAGCTAAACTGCCATCTGTCACCATATACCAAAATTAACACAAAATAAGTTAAAGACCTAAAAATAAAACCTGAAACAATAAATTGCATAGAAGAAAGCATAGGTACTAATTTTATGGACCTTGGATTCAGAGAGGATTTTATGAATTTGACCTCAAAGGCAAGGAAAGTAAAAGCAAAAAGAAATGAATGGGAGTATATCAAACTAAAAAATTTTTAGCACAGCAAAAGAAACCATCAACAAAACAAACAGGCAACCAACCAACTGGAAGAAGATATTTGCAAACAATGCCTCTGATAAGGGACTAATATCCAAAATGTATAAAGAATTTATACAACTCAATAATAAGCAAACAATCCAATTAAAAAATGGGCAGAGGACTGGAACAGACACTTCTCTGAAGAGATATAAATGGCAACAGATATAGGAACAAATGTTTAACTTCACTAGCTATTAGGGAAATGTACATCAAAACCACAATGAAATACCATCTCACACCTTAGAATGATTGTTATCAATAAAGAAGTTAATAATAAGAGCTGCAGAGGATGTGGAGAAAAAGGAATCCTCAAACACTGCTGGTGGGAATGTAAACTGGTACAGCCACAATGAAAAACAATATGGATCTTCCTCAAAAAATTAAAAATAAAATTACCATATAACTCAACAATGCTTTTCTGGGTATCTATCTGCCAAAAATTCAGAAAATATTTATTTTTAAAGATATAATTACCCCTATGTTCATTGTAGCATTACTCATTCTGCGCAAGACATAAAAACAACTGAAATATTTTTTGATAGCTGATTGGATAATGAAGATGAGGCACATATACACAATGGAATTAGCCATAAATAAAAGATGGAACACTTCCATTTGCTACAACACAGATGAATATTGATATTATCCTTCTAAGCAAAATAAGCTAGACAGAAATAGTCAAGAACTATATGACTACCCTCATGTGGGATATAAAACTAAAAATAGCAAAGGAACAAGGCAAACAAAGTAACAATAAGTCGTAGTTCACATGCAGCAATTCTAGTGATCATTAAAGGAGATAAACACAGCACCTACCCACTTCACCATCTTGACCAGAAAATCGGAGGGTATCTTCTTAAGGTTTCAATAATTAAAAATTAAAAGACACAACCACTTGATAGTAAAAATAAATAAATAAGTAATAGTGTTTAAAATAAAGATTATGTTTTATTTTAGTGAAAAGCTGTGTTTCAAATAATTGATTTGGAAAGACTAAATAGTCCAGAAGAAAGATTCTCCTTTAAGAGTTAAAATATTTAAAAGGTATAAAATATATCTTACAGTGAAGCCAGAGTGAAAACTTGACCATAACTTGACCAACAGTATACATCTTCTAAAAACAATTCTGTTTATTAGATGTGGGTTTACTAAAAATAGGTTTGAAGTGTGCTCTAATGCTATAGAGAGCAGAAGTTGCTTTGAACTGCTGACATAGCTGGGACAATGGGCTCTGGTATCAGGATAGTTGCAGTCAAACCCTGGCTTTTGCGCTTAATTGCAATGTGGTAAGCTGGCTTGTAAGATGGTCTCTAGAGATCTCCATGTCCTGTTAGTCCTGGCTTTGTGTAATCCTCTTCTCTAAGTGTAGGCTGAACCTAGTAACTTGAATCTAACCAAGCAATACAGAAGTGATGAGATACTATTTCCATGACTAGGTTACAAAAGACTATAATTTTCATCATGCTATCAGACTCTCTTTATAGCCTTTTTTACATTACAGACTTTCGTGAAGGAAGACGCCATGTAGCAAAGGCCCAGGTGGCAAGTAACTAAGTTGATTCCAAGCCAATGGCACCCTGCAAAGAGTTGAATATTGCCAACAACCACTGAATGAGTGAGTTTAGAAGTAGATACCTCTCCAGTTGAGTATTCAAATGAGATTACAGCCAAGACCTTCACTGCAGCCTCTTGAGATATGCTGAAGCAGAGGACTTAGCTAAGGGGTGGCTGGATTCCTGACCAAGAGAAATTGTGCAATAATAAAATGGTGCTGTGTTGCACCCCTAAGTCTTGCAGTAATTTGTTACACAGCTGTAATTAGTGCATGCAGTGTGACTTTTAACAACTTTCTTAATTTCTTAAGGCTTTAGTGTTCACATCTGTAAAATGGTGATAACAAGAGTAGTATTTCTATCTATGAAAAGTACTTTATCACTTAGTAAATATCCTATGAATGGTAGCAAGTATTAGGAAACATAGCAGCACCCAATAAATAATAGATACATTTTCTGACTGAATTCTGAAAAAAATTAGAAATAAGGTAGACTAAGACAGATGTAGAAGAAAATCATCTTTAATATGTGTAAAACATTATGGCTATATCTATATGCAAGTAGGCTTAAAATTACTAAATCCCAGATTTAGGAAGAATTTTACACTCAGTAACAGTGGCACCAGACCTAGCAAGCCCTCCCTATATGACAGGCCTACTTCTCCAAGATATACGGCATAAAGAACCAAAGCAACATTTGTGCTGTCTGTGCACAGTTCCACACCATAAAAAAAAAAAAGAAAGAAAGAAAAGAAAGAAGATGGAGTTGAGCTAAGCATGTTAGATTTTTTGTATAAACCAACCAAGCAGATAAAGTCATCTTAGGATACCAGTAAAGAGCATGAGAAGACACAAGGCAAGAAGGAGCCTGAGGCATTATGCTAAGCACCTTTAGCATATGAGCACCCTTCCTTGGAAACATCAAGAATAGCTAGTGGAAGTAATGTTGTTAAAATACAGTTGTAGTTAGTAGTAATAGTAAGTGAAGTAGTAGACACGTCACTAAGTATCTAATTGGTGGCGTTGGTAAAACCTGGCAATGGAAATGGGCATTACAGTGTTTGCGAAGACAAAATTTACTAAACATAAATAGCACTTCATGTTCTACCTGGATAAATTATATGCATACTAAGAAAACTTACGATTACAATTTTAATTATTATGTAGATCTGCCTGTAAACAAAGTATTGTCAGTGAATTTCAATCCAATCAACATTTATTACAAAATATTTATTAAAATAAAAATTAATATTCTGATTATTATGCATGCCTTGTAATTAACATTGAGTTTATTGCCTCTGGCTGCACTAATGGAATCAAATTTCCTAGATTAACAGATACTCATTACAGAAGCAGATCATGGCATGTAATGATAATACCAACATACTGCCATCCTGTGGAGATCTGTCTAAGCAGCCAGCTAAGTTTCCACCTGAAACACATTTTTTAAATTTCAATAAATGTTGATAAGACACATAAGTTACCTGGGTTCGTTTGAGATTATATAACAGTGATATTGTCATATTTAATTTACATATTTGTTTTGTTCCACATAAACCATACCATTTCACTAGCCTTAGATTTAAACAGTAGCTCTGGTGATAAAATAAAATTAAAATTTTCAGGAAATTAATATGATATTAAATAGACCAAAGCATGGTGTATTAAGGTTATCTAAATACTAGAAAATTATTGGAGGATTGTACCCAGATAATAGTAATTAACTAGGGTCAGTAGGAGTAATACATGGTATGACAATAAAGTTCATGAACTCATCCTAGAAAAACTGCTACATTCCTCATTGCTGAATATCACTATGGTCACCTTCGAAGTACTCCCCTTAGGGAGCTATGCACCAATGCCAACGTGTAGTTACCCTTCAAGGCAATTTTGGAACTCTTTTTCTGAAATGCCCATCAAAGCTATCCTCATGTTACCCTTGATGTCTTAAATGTCATCAAAATGTCTTCCTTTCAATATTTCCTTTCTCTTCGAGTAAAGAAAAAAGTAATCGGGGGCCAGATCAGGGGAGTAGAGAGAGTGTTCCAATACAGTTACGTTTGTTCATTGGCTAAAAGCTTTCTCACAGACAGTGCTATGAGAGCTGGTGATGCATTGGCATGATGCAAGAGCCATGGGTTGTTGGGAAAACGTTCAGATTGTTTTCATCTAAACTTTTCATACAGTCTTTTCAGCACTTTCAAATAGTAAACTTGGTTGACTGTTTGTCCAGTTGGTACAAATTCATAATGAACAATCCCTCTTATACCAAAAAAGGTTAGCAACATCGTTTAGACACTTGATTTAAACTGACAGAACTTATTTGATCACAGACAATTGACTGACATCCATTGTGCACTTTGACTCTTTGTTTCAGGGTAGTATTGATTTCATCACCAATGATAACATGTTTCATCACAAGTGATAACATAGCCCAAAACATTATCTTGCCTCTGCAAAATATCTTACAAACTTTGACTCTTCTTTGCCTTTGTTCATTGGTGACCTCCTTCAGGACCATTTTTGCACACACTTTTGTTGTGCCAAGATTTTCAGCTTAGATTTTCCTGTTTTCTATTGATGTTTACTTGGTCTGCTATGCTTCTCACAGCCAATGATTTTGACTTACAATTCGACAAATTTTTACAATGTTTTTATTTATTGTTTTGTTCCTGGCCTCCCTGACCTCTCTTCATCAGCCACACTTTCTCTCCCTTCAAAATAACAGTTTAGTCCCTTTGTACCCTGCCATTTTCTTCATTATGGGCATTATCCCCATAAACTTGGACTAATATATCCCAGATTTTACTGCCACTCTTGCCAAGCTTAACAAGAAATTTAATGTTTATTTGTTGCTCTAATTCAAGCTCTGACATTTTCGAGACAGCACACACAATAATGAACACCACTCCTCAAGACACCACCATACGTTGACGTGAACACAGCTGTGAGACACAGACATACCAAGGTACTGAAACCTTACTGAATTGTTTGTTCAGTGCTGTCAACATAAGTGCATGGTGGCAAGTTCTCAAACTTAATTCTCAGACCTTGCATTTTTATGTTCCACAGAAGTAAGGTTCATATTCACAGATTCTTAACTAATATGTTTTCATTCATTATAGGTATCATTATTATCTTAAAGATTAATTATTTACACATTGAATAAATGTGTAGAAATGCTTACACTTTAATGGATTCTGAAATAAAAGTTCATTACTAACAATGATGATAAAGATGCAAACATAATCCTTAATCTATAAGGTTTGAAAAAGGCAGAAATGACCAAATTTATATATAAAAATACAGAAGTCTAAATTTATAGATAAAATTCATAGAAAAAATACAGGAGTCTAAATAAACTGTGACACTAAATTTCTTGTACATTTGATCATGCCATATTTTATATCTTTTAAAGAAGTTTAAAAATATCTGTAATAAATGGAATCATCTTGAATGTAAGTAGTGCATTTTCTCCTCTTGGTATCTCTCATGATCTATAAAATTATGTGTGTTAAAATGATACATAATGATAAATGATATGTGCTGCCTTGATATAAGATTACCGTAGTAAGGTTATTTTACTTTTCTTTTGTCCAGTTATTTGTGGCCACATAGAAGCTCTAAAATCCATAAGAAATATTTATTTGTTTATTTTTTAAAATTTGTTTTGAAATAACTTACAAAAAAATAATAAGGTTAATACAGCTGTAGTAGAAATAAAGAATTCAGACATAGGATAAAAAGTATGAAAACTAAACAAGGTATATCACGGAACTACGAAGGTCAATAAGTTTTGGAAAATAAGGCCAATGGAAAAAAAATTCAAAGAACTGATCGTTTTTATCAACCTGCACCAAAGAAAGCATAATTTTTTGATCCAACTTATTTCTCCAACCACCTCACTAATTCCCATTCTTAAAGAATTCACTGAAGAAAGAAATCACACCGAGAAAAGGAAAACAAGAGGAAAATGTTTACAATGTAGCACAAATAAATTTGTCTGAACTAGAAAAATCAATCCAATGTGAGGGTAGGGGTAGTAAGGAAAATGGAAGTTTCACCAATCAGGAAAGTAAGGTTAGCTTCCTTTAGAAAGTTTGTATATGACACTCAGATTTAAGCTGGACATTGTCTAAAGGGGTCTAAGGACAGAAATGTCTCTATTAAAATAGTCTAACAAGTTTCAATACAAAAGAAAGCTTTGAGAGTCAACTCTGCCGACATTGATCCAAGGACCCAGTTTGTGTAATTAGTACAGGCTGAAACTAAGGACAGGAGGAACAGTAGGGGTTTTCAGTGCTTTCCAGGAATTCCAATGGATAACTTAAGTTGAAAGATGAAGACAGTCTCAATAATGGTAGGTGCATTAAGATCTTGTTTAAGATAAGAGAGAGATGGCTGCTATTCAGATGGGATTAAGGGCCATCATTACAGAATCTCAGATGTCCTACTTATTAATAAAGGATTCATAAATTAGTCTACACTGCATTTCCAGTAATTTGTGGATTTGGCAAAGCTGCACATAAAGAAGGTAGCTCTAGCATTAGTAAGGGGAGACAGTCTGACACAGATTCACATCAGGAAATTCAACTTAAATATCCTCATCAAATCCCTAAAAAACTGTATCTGAGTACTTAGTAAAACAGCAAACTAACTCCTTGTATCTTATTTTTACAGTCTAATATGATGGACACCAGTCTTAGAATTATGGTAACATAACACTGAGTGAACAATTGTATTTTTTTTAGTGTATTTTTTTAAGGCAAGATTGAGGCAAGATCTTAAAGGACAGATCCAAAAGCAGTTTCAAATTAATTATAGCTAGCCAGAAACTATTAACCACTATATCACTATTAAATTGATGGAGAGTTTACAGTAAAAATTAGTCATGTTACTCAATATTTAAAAAAAGAATTGTGTAATTTTTCTGATAGACAGTAAATTAGGTAGTTTGTTTAAAGTGCTAAAGGAAGCTGAATATATTAAATTTTTCAACCTGGCTTTTGTGACCTAATATAGAATACAATTTGTTATAGTTTAAAAAATAAAATTTATGGCATGTAGACCATAAAACATTATTTTCTTCTTCATCACTTTTTAAAAAGGATTTCTTTATATCTCCTATAGCCATATTATATTTATGGATAGAACTGATACATCCAATGGCTATTTTTTCCTATGAAATGAATTGAAATTCTTGTTACAAATGTAACTTTGAAAATGTAATATTTATTTATTTCAATGGATGCATGTACCTGAGATGAAAAATATCTGGAATGAAACATGCATTAAAATTCAATGGACTAACTTGATTTAAGAACTAAAGAACAGACTTCACTTCATTCTGTTATAATGTTTACAAAGTGTTTCTTTAAAACTCAGTAGCATCTGTTGAGTGATTATGAGGCTTTTAGGATCTTTCCTAAGACTTACAGCTAAACAAACAAAAAAAAGGCAATATATTTTATTTCTGTGGATGTTTGTTAGCAGTATGAGCCTAGATTTCTACAATATAAGTGTGGGTACTACTGTAATAAATTCTTGTCTATCCCCTAATTCATTGCATCATTGAAACAGAGTTAAAGTTCTAGCAGGTAGCACTGAATTGGCTCAGTTTGACTAGCTAGCCAACACTCTCCGTGCCAGGCATAAGAGAAAGACGGTGTATATCCTCTCCACTACCACAAGGTCTGGCAGAAGTAATGCCGAAACCTATACATGAATGTCTTGCACACGATGGACAGCAATTTGAACATTTCACCTAAAATGTCACCTAGAGTGTGCTTGAATGAGATATTGTTATGTTACAGAATTATATGCTTGTGATTTTGTAATAAAAGATTTGGTATAGATTACCAGTTCATAAAAAGAAGGCATTATTTGTGCTAGATGCTGTATATTCTAGTAGTGAATATTAGAATCTTGCCTGTTACCAGACTTATGGGATGGTTTACTGCTCCAACTCTAGAAGCGATCTCAGGTGCCACAGTGCCTGCCAAAAGAAATATGACTACTGAAGTATATAAAGTTGAAACTATGAAGAAATGTGAATTACAAAAGTATATATACTAAACATTTATAAAGAATTGAATGTTATTCTTTAACAGTATCTCCTAATAAGGCTGCCTTTACAAAGTAATTTTTGCAACTTCTGCATAGTTTCATAGTAAAGTATATTTAAAAATCTCCATTTCTATATCTTTCTGTATTTTATATTTCATTGGCTCTAGGTCAAGTAGATACTTTTAGTTCCTGAGTCATTTATTGGCTACATTTGAATAGCCTCTTTTGGCCTATTATTATTTCTGTGTTTTATTTTAATAGCTATATGACAACTAAAGTGAAAGAATATGCAATCAATTGTTTTTTAATAGACTGTATGTCATGATTTTGTTTTATGGAAGCATTAAATGGTTAAATTATTTAAACTTTGAAAACTGTCAAGCAAAACGAAGTAATTAAATCAGCAAAATTCTCTTTGGAGCTTGATTTGTTTCAGATTACCTTCAGAATGATGTTCTTTCTAGAACTATTTTCTGAATGAGAAATGATATGCATAATAAAGGCATTGTCTTAAACTGTCTTTGACACTGTATTTACTTGCATAGGCATTGTTATATTGCACAAACAAATTAATCCCCAGAATTCCTGTGGCTTATCAAATATATTATTTTTGCTTACACTATATGCTAATGCAAAGATTGTGTTGGATTGCAGGGGAAGTCTGTGCTTCCTACAGCTTCTCAAAAGCTCAGACTGACAGGAATGCTATCACATATGGTTGCATTTGTTATACTATGTAGCCTCTTTAGTTGCCACAAAAGAGGAAAAGAGACTGGAGAACTGTGCATAGGCTTGTATTGCAATACTGAAAATGACATTCATCATTCTTCAATTTCATTGGTCAATACAGTCATGTGGCTCTACTAAGAGGGATGAAAAATACAGAGGAGTCAATGAACCATTTGGTGAGTATTTTTGTTTCTGTCATAAACAATGTTATATTGCTCTTATCATGAGACATTCTCTTATTTACTTTTAAGTCCAATAAATTCAGAATACATGTATACAACAAATCAAGAAGCCATACGTTAAAACAGCTTTGCTAGATAATATTTTTTCATTTCTCGTCATTATCACAATGTCTATTTTCTCTAATTATATACAGTATGTCTCAAAACTTGGATATACAGATTTTTATGTATAAGCATGATTTTCCAAAAAGATCAAAACTACCTGTTCAAAAATGAGCAAGATATATAAAAAAGTGGGGAAAAAAACACCCAAATTAATAAGTCAATTAGATGTAAATAAACAGACTTCAGTTTAAAAAATACTCCTAAGTCTAAATTTATCTTTAACTAATTGTATTTATATTACACATATACATATGTATGTATACATAAACATACATATATACATATATGTGTATGCACCATATGTGTGTGTATGTAGATTTTCCACTCCATAATAGTCCATACTTCCAAATTCTTTATATATAATTTCAAAAAGTAACAAATTTTAAAAATACAAAATGGCTAATTTTTTTAAATATTATGCATTATAGTCTAATACATACACACATGGATGTGTGTGTGTGTGTGTGTGTGTATATATATATATATATATATATATATATGTGTGTGTGTGTGTGTGTGTGTGTATACAATTTTATAGTATATAATCAAGAAATAAGATTTATAAGATATGCAGAAGAAAATTGACTTTGTCTCCTAAAAGCACAAGCAAAGGTATATAAGTGAGTAATTCTAGTTTATTCTAGTTTATTTAATTTCATTTGACTTGAATACAGGTTACTTCTGGGGAGAGGGTTGACTGTATTAGAGAAGTTAGCGCTCCATAAAGGAAGGAATTATTTGCCAAAATTAAGAGTTAAGCAGAAATTGTATAAAACTTATTGAGCAAGAAAATGTTATGAAGGAAGACACATGCTAGGAAGATATATTTGACATTCTGTATAAGACTCATATTGATCTTGTAATGAACTATTGATGTAGCCTAGGCAAAAACAATAAGGGCTTGATCTACTTTATAGCATTAGTAATGGAAAGGAGACGTTGGTTAGGAGAAATATCCATTAACATAGAATTAAAAACAAGACAACTAAGATATAGGGGAATCAGAAGGCATTATTTTTCAAAACTAATTAGCAGAGAATGTTTGGCATAACTGGTGGTAATAAGAAGGTGAGGCTCTTGGGGTAGAAATATGTGGACAGAAGGAGAAAAGGATATAGGGGAGATATGCAATGGAGTTCAGGTTTAAGATAGTCTATCTGGTGAAGTTAGTTAACATTATGGAGAATAACGAGGATGTTTTCAGAGAATAGAACATCACGAAGAGAGAAGAGACTCTCATGAAATCACAAAAATGCCATAGTATATGAAATATAAGAAAGAAACAAAGTCAGTAAAGAAGACACTTTGGAGCAAAGCAGTTATGAAGTCATACTCTCATTACTGTGTAAACTTGGGAAACTTACATAGGCTCATTTCCTTGATCTGTAATAATGAATAATTTATACCTTGAAGGATTGTCTTTAGTAGTAAATGTAATGAAGATGGAGAGATCCTAGCAGAGGCACTAGCACACAATGTATTTTAGTTATTATCTTCATAAAGAAAAACAAATTATCTTGTACTAGAAACCAGGAATTAAGAATGCTGCAAGAAATTGCAGGGAAGCACTTCTATATGTGTAAATTTGGGATAGTTGATAACCTTGGAAAACTTTCATTAAAAAAGATGGAAATGGAAGCCAGATAACAAGGGTTTAAAAAGAAAATGGTGCTTTTTAACAATGGGTTGCTACCAGGACACAGGTGTAGTGAAAACCACGGCTAATTCTAACCCAAAAGGGGGAAGGAAAAGATGCATATCAACATCACTGTCATCATTGGATACAGAGATTTCAACAAGCCTACCTCTACTGGTCATCTGATCTACAAATGTGGTGGGATCAACAAAAGAACCATCAAAAAACTTGAGAAGGAGGCTGCTGAGAGGGGAAAGGGCCCCTTCAATTATCCCTGGGTCTTGGATAAACTAAAAACTGAATATGAGTGTGGTATCACCATTGATATCTCCCTGTGGAACTTTGAGATTGCCAAGTATTATGTGACTATTATTGATGCCCCAGGGCACAGAAACTTGATCAAAAACATGATTACAGGCACATGTCAGGATGACTCTGCTGTCCTGGTTGTTGCTGCTGGTGTTGGTGAATTTGAAGCAGGTATCTCCAAGAATGGGGAGACCCATGAGTATGTCCTTCTGGTTTGCACACTGGGTATAAAACACCTAATTTTTGGTATTAACACAATGGATTTCCCTGAGCCACCTTACAGCCAGAGGGGACATGAGGAAATCATTAAGGAAGTCAGCACCTACATTAAGAAAATTGGATACACCCCTGAACACAGTAGCATTTGTGTCAATTTCTGGTGGGAATGGTGACAACATGCTGGAGCCAAGTGCTAACATGTCTTGGTTCAAGGGATGGAATATCACCTGTAATGATGTCAGTGCCAGTGGAACCATGTTGCATGAAGCTCTGGATTGCATCCTACCACCAACTCATCCAACGGACAAATTTTTGCATCTGCACCTCCAGGATGTCTACAAAATTGGTAATATTGGTGCTATCCCTGTGGGCAGAGTGGAGACTGGTGTTTTCAAACCCTGCCTAGGTGACTGGGTCATCTTTGCTCCAGTCAATATAACAACTGAAGTAAATTCGGTTGAAATGCACCATGAATCGTTGAGTGAAACTCTTCCTGAGGACAATGTTGGCTTCCATGTCAGGAATGTAGCTGTCAAATATGTTTCCTATGGCACTGGGGCTGGTGACAGCAAAAATGACCAACCAATGAGAGCAGCTGGCTCCACATCTCAGGTGATTATCCTGAACCACCCAGGCCAAATCAGTGCTGAACAGGCACCTATGCTCAATTGTCACACAGCTCACACTGCTTGCAAATTTGCTGAGCTGAAGGAGAAGATTGATCACTGTTCTGGGAAAAAGCTGGCCTGAAGTTTCTGAAATCTGGTGATGCTGCCATGGTTGATAGGATGTCTGGCAAGCCCACGGGTGTTGAGAGCTTCTCTGATTACCCTCTTTTGGGCTATTTTGCTGTTTGTGATGTGAGACAGTTGCTGTGAGTGTCTTCGAAGCAGTGGACAAGAAGGCAGTTGGAGCTGGCAAAGTCACCAAGTCTGTCCAGAAAGCTCAGAAGGCTAAATGAATATTATCACAAATACCTGCCACCCCAGTCTTAATCTGTGGTGGAAGAACAGTCTCAGAACTGTTTGTGTCAATTGGTCACTTAAATTTTATTGTAAAAGATTGGTTGATGATTACATTGCATCATAAAATCTTCAGAAGGAAAGGAGAATGTTTTGTGGACCATTTATTTTGTGTGTATAGCAGTTTTTAAGTTATTAGTTTTAAAAATTAGTACCTTTTAATAAAACAACTTGAACAAAAACCTGCCATTTGTCACCAAATAGATGGATCTTGAGGTTATCATGTTAAACAAAATAAGTCAGAGAGAAAAAGTTAAGAATCATATGACTTCTCTCATATGTGGGATATAAAATTAAAAGTAACAAAGAAACTAAGAAACAAAAATTCATGAATGCAGACAATGGTTTAGTTATTACCAAAGGGTCAGGAGAGAGAGGTGTGGTGGAGGGGGAGTCAAATATACGGTGATGGAGGGAGAACTGACTCTGGCTGATGAACACACAATGCAACACATAGATGATGTATTATGGAATTATATACTTGATACCTATATAATTTTACTAACCAATATCATGCAAATAAATTTAATAATTAAAAAAATAAAATGGTTTCTGAGACAGGGAAGTCCATAGTATAAACTATTATTGTTAACAAGTAAGCAGTTAACAAGTAAGATTGGATTTGGGTGCAAAATACTAGGTTTGAAGGAAGGTCGTTTTTGCTTGTTGTGTTTTCTACTGTGAGAGGCAAGAACAAGTTCACTTTTAAGATATTTTTTTTCTATTTTATTTTTTTTTAATTCATTTTTATTGTTAGACTTATTGGGGTGACATCTGTTAGCAAGGATTACATAGGTTTCAGGCATACAATTCTACAGTGCATTGTCAACTTGATGTATAATAAGTTCACCACCTAATGTGACTTCTCTTTCCATCACCTTATATTAGATAGCCAGTTTAAAAAGGGTTTTAAATGTAGTTAGGAAAAGCAGAAACTAGAAAATGTAGAAACTAGAAAAAGTAGGTTCTAGATAAGGCAGAAATAGGATTGAGCTCACAGGCAGAAAGATGGTTAGCGTCTTTTGTTTGATGCAAAAATAAGGTGTGGAACTTGGAAAGAGGTATGCACACTGTCATCAGAGAGACCTGAGTTAAAATCCATACTCTGTTATGAGTTTGATGTGTATGATCTTAAGTAACTTACTTGAATTCTCTAGACCAAATATACCAGTGCATAAAATGAGGGGATAATACTAATATCTAGGGCTATTTTGAACACTATAGTAAGAGTAGGCTTTCAAAAGATGTCAGTTTCTTCCTTTCCTTCCCTAATCCTTCAGAGAAGTAGAATATTAGCAATTAGAGAAGCTGATATATGGCCTTCATGGGTTAGTAAAAATAAGTTTGTGTGGATAAGGTAATTGGAGAGGGCTCTAGACAACTGGCATAGAAAATATGGTGGGGAGGGCAAAAAGCAGATAAGAAAAAAATAATTGGATAGATTTTCTTAGAGTTAAGTTGAATTTAGAAAATTTGTTAATTCACTGAGACAATTAATTGCTTGCTAAACACAACTTGTATATTGCCTTATTAATGTCACCTTTGCTACCTTAAAAAGATACCTGATTCCATAAAGAGTTAATATTGCATAAAACTCAAGAGTGGCTTAGACCTTGGAATAAGCCTGCTCAAAGAGTGCATAACCAGCAATCTATGGCTTTATGTGAGTTGTAACAGATAACAGCTCTCCAATAACCCTTAGGGATCCAAGTTTTATTTCAGATTATGAGTTCTAAATCATCCATCATTTCTCAAAATAGCATGTGGCACCTCCCTGACCAAGGAGTCACTTCCACACTTACCACTGGTTGACAGCACTTAGTGTCTGAGCGTGAGAAATGAATGCCATTTGGAAAGCAAAGATGATTTTTATTTTCCCTCCTTAACGCTTAAAAACCTTAGATTGCCAGGGAATAAAATTATTATTTAGGCATTGTAATTGAATGTGAGAGGAAGATTCCCATGTTTAATGAGGAGATATAGCAGAGCCCATGAAGATAAAGTTTGTTCAATGGGCTGTTTAAGCCCTAAACTGTTTCATTAATATTAACTGAAGTTTACAAACCTCCTCAGGCCAGCATATGTTGTAACTCAGAGAACAGAAGCACATAATTCACATAGTCTACAAACTTATCTTTAGAAGTTAGAGGAATAATGTGGGCAGAGAGTAGTGTTTGGACAGGTAAGGAAAAAAAATCTCTACCACTGGGAAAATATTGCTTCTTTTTGGAGTCAATCTGTGACTGTATTTACAAATGTGTAATATGGATGCAGAATTAAATTTGTAGCATACATTTCTTGTCCTAGAAGCTTATTTTTTTGCAGGTCAGCAATGCAACCTATGACATTAGAAATTAGGCAAAATATAAATTTTTCTTTTTATTTTATATAATGTATTCTCTTTAAATGTTTATTTATGATGTTTTTCTTTCCTCTTATATTTTTGTTGCAATTGACATACAATATTATATTAGTTTCAGGTGTACAGCATAGTGATTACACATTTATATAACTTACAAAGTGATCACCCTGGTGAATCTGGTACCCATCTGACACCTACATAGTCATTAAAATATTATTGATTATATTTCCTACACTACTTTACATCCCCTTGATTATTTTGTAACTATCGATTTGTACTCCTTAATCCTGTCTTCCCTTTCACCCCTTGTCTAAGGCAGTATTCTCATCTGAAGGCTCAATTGGATAAGAGCTACTAACAAGCTCACTCAGGTTGTTGGCAGAATTTATTTTCTTGCAGCTGTAGAATTTATTGCCTCTTGTTTCTTCAAAGTCACTAAGGATACTAAGACGTTAGAGTGAGTCTGCTAGCACAGTGGATCCTCATTTAACATAACATTCAAAGGATTGATAACCCATTACTCCTTTTTGTCATATTCTATTGGCTAGCAGGAAGTCTCCAATCCTGCTAATACTCAAGGACAGGGGTTAATTATACAGGATGCAGAGCTGGAGATCACTGGAGCCTCCTGATGACTGTATGCCACAGAGGGGGTGCGAAATATGAATGTTTTGAAGATAATATTTGAGAATGAATTTGATGAACTATGTTAATGATAGCAAAATGTTTTATCCATATTTTAAGAAGATTTACAAGGTTTTGGGGTGGATATTGGCAAGAGCTGCTTGACATTTTTAATTATAACTTATGAATATATTCATATCTCATTGTGGTTTTTATTTGCATTTCTCTAATAATGAAATTGAGCATTTTTTAATGTATCTGTTGGCCATCTTCTTGGGAGACACAGGTCCTGTTCAGTTCTTCTGCCCATTTTTTAATTACATTATTTGTTGGTTGTTGAGTTGGATTGTTTTTTATATATTTTGGATATTTGCCCCTTATAAGAGATGTTGTTTGCAAATATCTTGTCCCATTTGGTTTGTTGCCTCTTTGTTTTGTTGATGGTTTCTTTTGCTGCATAAAAGCTTTTTAGTTTGATGTAGTTTCATTCTTTTATTTTTGCTTTTACTTCACTTGCCTTTAAGGTCCAATTTGTAAAATCCTCTCTG
Organism: Lyroderma lyra; assembly: GCA_004026885.1. Classification (NCBI taxonomy): domain Eukaryota; kingdom Metazoa; phylum Chordata; class Mammalia; order Chiroptera; family Megadermatidae; genus Lyroderma; species Lyroderma lyra. Next base: position 11,889 of record PVJL010006010.1, on the reverse strand, counting down.
AACCAAAGGCCCATAAGTTTAGTTAGTACCTATGCTTTCTTCTAAGCAATTTATTGTTTCAGGTCTTGTCACCATTGTTATTCAACATGTTACTGGAAGTTCTAGCCAGAGCAATCAGGCAAGAGAAAGAAATAAAAGGTGTTCAAATTGGAAACAAAGAAGTTTATTGTCACTTTTTTCAGATGACTAATTTTTTAATATAGAAAACCCTAAAGACATCACAAAAAAAACTATGAAAAACAATAAGCAAATACAGTAAAGTTTCAGGAAAAAAAATCAATGTACAAAAATTTATTGTGTTCCTGCACACTAACAATGAAATTTCAGTAAAAGAAATTTTTTTAAAAATTCCTTTTACAATTGCAACAAAAGGAATAATACCTAGGAATAAACTTCTTAAAAAATGTGAAGGGTCTATATACTGAAAACTATAAGATATTATTTTAAAAATTGACAAGACAAAAAGAAATGGAAAGGTATTTCATGTTCATGGATCAGAAGAATTGACAGAGTTAAAATCACCATATTACCCAAAGCAATATACAGATTTAATGCAATCACCATCAAAACCTAATGGCATTTTTAAGGAAATAGAATAAAAAATCATTGGATTTGTATGGAATCACAAAATACCTTGAATAGCCCAAGCAATCCTGAGACAAAAAGAACAAGGCTGGAGGGATCATGCTTCCTGACTTCAATTTATACTAGAAAGTGGTAATAATCAAAACAGCATGGTACTAACAAGAAAACAGACACACAGATCAATGGAATAGAATTGAGAACCCAGAAATAAATCCACATACGAGTACATGCAGACAGATAATTTTTGACAAAGGAGCCAAAAACATAAAATGGAGAAAAGAAACTATGTTCAATGAATAGTGTTCAGAAAATTGGAAAACCACACACAAAAGAATAAAACTAGGCAATGATCTGTCACTGTATACCGAAATTAACTCAAAATGGATCAAAGATCTAAACATAGGAATCACTTTTATATGTGTACATCTTTTTACTTTTTTTGATGATTTAAATATTTTTAATGTAAAAGGTACTAGGCATCATTTAACATGCTTATAAAAATTTACAACTTGGATAGCTCTCTTTGTTTTTATTTTTAGAAAGTAAATGTCATATCTTAAAATATTTTTAAAAACCATTAAGTGCCAAATAATAATTTTATTTAAGTTAATAAGATTTAATTGATTGTGATTCAACAAATGTTTATTGATTTTATTGCATTCAAAATTTCTGACAATAGACATCTTCAAATGATAGAGTTCAAGTTAATCATTAAAATATGTTAATTAATTCTTCTACCTCTTCTGTTAACTTAACAACTGAATTCTGTTTTCTTCTCTCCTCAATAAAGCAACATGTCAGGAAAGCATAGGATTTCTGTCTAGTACTAAGCTATACCAATCTAAAAGTACACAAACATATATATAGATGAGAGCTCTGAAAATGTTTTTCTTCTATCCAATGATGCTAAATACCATTTAAGTTTTCATCAAAATAACAGATTATTTTTCCTTCAGACCATAATTTTTTATCTGAAGAAATAATCTCTATTTCTAATATTCAATTTTACTTTTAACCTTTAAGCTCATGAAATCTCTCTAGTCAAATAACTTGCTACAAAAGATTGCCATTGCTTAGTGTGCCATGTGCTTGGCTTATGAAATGCATGGCTTGACATCATCCAATCAATTACATCTCACAAGGTCACATTTAATACAAAACATTAAAAGTCACAATCCAATTACTTTTGCTATAATACTTTCAATGGTTCAGATAACACAAAGCAAAGCCAAAAATTAAAAATACATTTGAATAATTTTGGAAAATTTTATAATTGAAAACTACCAGCTAGATAGAGGTAGGCCACCCACAATGGGTTTTTGTTTTTATGGACATATTGTGAAATTAATATACCACAGTGCAGATGGCTTATGGAAAGAAACTCTTTATATAAACCCTTTCGATTTTACTGATTCAATCTTTCAAACATGATCTCAACCAATATAAGGAGCTTGATAATGAGGTATAAAAATCACTATAAAGTCACCCTACCTTGATCAGTAAGCCTTGTAGACCCAAAAGTATAACATTTATTTTCTTCCCTCAGAAAATAGGATACATTTTAGAATAGTTTAATATGTGTTGGTGACTTTAAGTACTGTACTTATATTTGAATTATACTTAAGAATTGAATAACTATATTGAATTTGTGTTTTTCTTTTTGCCGTTTATTTAGAACAAGAAAAATCTCTGAGTCACGCTCTGCCATCAAGTTAGCTTAGGATGAGAAATCTGTTAATATTTAGCCTGCACCAGTATATCAAACATATATAATAGTTATTTTCCTGAAAAGAGGGATTTATACAATGTGATGAAGATTATAGTTGTGATGATGCTGATGATGATGGTGATGATAACAATAGTTACATTTGTTGATGGTGTGCTATGTTCTAGTCACCTTATGAATCATTTCCCATGCATTTTCTTATTGAATCTTTATAACAATGGTGAGATGTGTAATATTATTCCCATTTTACAGATAAAAAATACTGTTCAAAGAGGTTAACTTACTTAAGATCCCTGAGATAAAATCCTGTAGAAAGAGTATTTTTGATCTAGCTCCAGAATTTTAAAATTATACCTAAAACCTTATATAATTTTACTAACCAATATTACTCCAATAAATTTAATAAAAATATAAAGTAGGTTATCATCGTTAGTAGTACCATATCTGATGGAAGAGAAAATTATCATTATCAATGAATGCTTCTTTATAACAAATACCATCTTGTTGGAAATATATACAATCAATTTGCATGTGTGTAAGGCCAGAGCTTGTGTATGAGGACAATGTGTTGTTGTTGTTTTTTAATCTAAATCTCATAGAGTGAAAGAATTAGTATGTTGTTTTTAAGAGTGTATACTTAGCTGGATGCAAACCTTGATTTTCTAACTTTTTAACTATAATTTCTGAGATGTTACCTACTCCAGTTCTCAATATTTTAATCTATAAATTACAGTAATTCATAAAAGCTAGTTATAAAATGTCTTAATTATTAAACGGAAAGTGCTTAGCAGAACACCAGACATATTGTAAGCGTTCAAATGTCAGTTATTTTTTGTTGTTGTTCTATTGTTAGTCTTCTTCCCATCAGTAAACCTTGGGTGTACATTTATTCGTAGTCAGCTTCCTTTTTTCCTTCTGCATTCTAAGACTTTGCTGACACCAATCAATAGTTAGAGGCTAGCATTAGAATAATGAAATAAAGAAATGAATCAATATTACTTTATATAAAACAGGAAAAAGATCCAATTGCCCGCCATCATTGGCACACATGAAAGGACAATGTTGTAAAAGGAAGACGGACACATGGATCAGTGAGTTTTCTGTTCCATAAATTCTTACATGTGACATTTAATGATTTGGAGAAAAGAATTGAGAATAGTTATTAGCTACACCTCCTATTTAGAAAACACAAATAATCAGCTATTTCTATACCAAAAAGTAATAAAAATAGGGAACACTCTAAGACTAATCATACAAGCATTCTAAATTAAAACTAATTATATTATGCACCAAAAATCATCTATTCTTTCAGCAACTAAACTGCTAAAGTTTTCAATAAAAATGGAGGCAGTAACTTATTTTAATGAACAACACAGATTTTAAAAATCCCCTCCCCCAAATTTAAGTTACATCCTCAAATAGATTTATTGCTTACATCTTAGATCAATAAAAATTTTATTTCCCTATGACCTAATATAACCACTTTACATTTCTCTAGAGTCCTCTCTTAACTTCTTCAGACATTTTGCACTTCTTCAGCTCTTTTATTTACCTCCTTTGTTTTAATTATTTGACAAAAACATATACATTTGAAGTATACAAATTTATGACTTTATATATATTTGTGTGTATATATATATATACATATATATATATGTGTGTGTGTATATCTATATATCTATAGATCTATAGATCTGTAGATATATAAATATATTTAGTGAAATAATTCCCATAATCAAGTTAATGAACATATCCATTACTTCACGTGGTTACCTTTTGGGTGTCTGTGTAAATACTTATGATCTAGTCTCTTGGCAAATTTCAAATACACAATACAGTAATATTAACTATAGTCACCATGCTATACATTAGATCCTCAGAAATTATCCATCTTATAACTGAAAGTTTGCACCCTTTACCAAACTCTCCCCACTTTTCTTCCTCACAATGCCCAGCAAGCATAATCCTACTCTCAGTTTCAATGAGTTCCATTTTTTTAAAAAGATTCTACGTTTTTGTCTTTGTCTGGTTATTTCACTTAGCATAATGCCCTGAAGGTTCACCCACATTGGTGCAAATGGCAGAGTTTCCTTTATTTTTAAGGGTGAATACTATTTCACTTTATATATCTGCAATGTTTTATTTATGCATTCATCCTTCCACAGACCCTTACATTGTTTTAACATCTTGGCTATTGTAAATAATGCATCAGTAAACATGGACATGTAGACACTTCTTCGAGGTAGTGATTTTGTTTCCTTAGGACATATACCTAGAAGTGGGATTGCTAGTTTACATGATAGTTCAACTTTTAATTTTTTTAGAAAACTTCATACTGTTTCCCATAATGGCTGTAACAATTTACATTCCCAACAATAGTGAACATGGATTTCTTTTTTCCATGTTCTTACATAGCTATCTCTTGTCTTTTTGATAACAGGCATCCATGGTTTTATTTTATTTTTATGTTCAGTCCAGGAACTAGGTATTATTTTATTTACTTCTATTTTATAATGAGGAATATAGGGGCAAAAAGAAATTAACTCTTTTGTCTATGGTCATGTCATCCATACGATCCAAGAAACAAAATAGGTCATAGAGTCCAAATGCTTGTTATTTTACATGGATAACTTTCCAAATATTTAATTTTAAGATGAAGCTTATGGAAATTAATGTTTATGCTAACCATGATGTTAAAAAATCTAAAAAGTTGTTCTATTTTCAAGTTAATAAATTATGTTTATCAAAATAAAACATTAAGAGAGAAAAAAAGAAACACCAAAGGGTGAAAAATATATTTGCAATACATAGTTCCAACAAAGGCTAAAGAGCTTCTGCAAATATATATAAGAAAAGAAAATTGAAGGTAATAAAAAGTGGGCATAAAACCTGAACAGAAATGTCACAAAAAAGAATACCCAAATGGCTATTAAACATATAAAAAGAAACTTTATTAACTTCATTAATAATCAGAGAAACATAAATTAGTATAACAATGTATCACTACTGTACTCTGCAGAGTGGCTGACGTTTAAATAGTAATAATAATATAATATCAAATATTAACAAGAATGTGGAGACACCAGAACTCTCATACACTGCTTGCAGGCAAATTGATAAAACTGTTACCAGAAAATGGGGTGTCCTCCTCGACACGATGTCCAGGTTCTTGGTATCTCGAGCAAAGAATTGAACGAGACACACACAAAAGTATACGGTAAAACAGAGAGAGAGCTTATTGAAGAGAAAGTACACTCCAAAGAGGTAGGAGCGGGCTCGAGCAGGAAAATAGCTCAAGAGCCCGATTAGAGGCTTCAGTACCTTTATTTTCTTCCATGTCTTCAGGGGAGATATCTTTGGGCATGGAGTTTATTGATTAACAAGTCTGATTGACATGGGGCCTGTTACATAATGCCTTCTGACTGTGTGTGCCCTTACCCACAGTTCAGTCTGTTGTAATGACATTAATGAACTTCTGGGCATATGTAGGTTATTACAATAATGGTATAAAGAGGCCCAGGTGAGATGAAGGTCGTTGTAACTCTCACTGCGCAGGTGTTAGGAACTGACTCAAACTGGCGGGCTTCTGGTGTCCTCTAACTTCCTTGTACTTGCCTGGAACTCCCTCCTGTGGCTGCCTAGCCTGGGGCAGGGACTACTAGTAAAAGGGTGGTGTCAAGGTGATCACTATCCAGCAGGGCTAGTCTCATGGAAGGGGTCCCAACCTCCCCACTATTCTATCTGCCTTCCTCACATTCTCTTGAGAGATGTGATCCTCACAAATCTCCACGGGAAGCTGAGGCGGTTGGAGGTCTCATCTTCTGTATCTGCTTCCTGCTGAGGATGGTCGTTGTCCCTACCTATTGGGGATCCATGGAACTCTCACTTATCTATTCTAAAAGGGGAAGGGGTCTTGAAATCTGAACATTGACTTCTTTGGTCGAGATGGGCTGGAAGGCTTGTTGGGGTATCACTTGTATCCCAATGGTCCCTAGAGGAGGAGAAATTAATTCAATTAATAGTTTAGAAAGCATTGACCCAAGAAATAGGTCTCAAAGCCCTTGCCACTGTGATATAAAGTCCGTTGAGCCTGTGGCCCTTTGACTTCTGGCCTAGCTGGTCATTCAGGTGTTATCCCCTGTCTCAGTCCAGAAAGGCCTGGAAGGGGTTCTTGCCTGTAGTAATTGTAATCAGCAAGCTGGAAACATGAGATACAACTTTCAGAGTAATCATCTATGAGGGACAGTCTGTTGCTCGGGGTGAGGAGCCAGAGAAAATTGATCAAGAAAGTGATTAAGGCTTTGGACTAGGAAAAAGGTGAAACTGAGAGCTAAAGAACAAGGAAAAGGAGTCTATAGCGAGGTGGGGAGATGGCTGCCTTGCTTGGCCCATATCAAAACCATTTGGAAAGTGTTTAACTGTCTATATTAAATTAAATATATCCCCCAACTTAAAAATTCCACTCTGGGGTATACACCTAGAGGAAATACATATGTTTTCATAATATAACTATTTACATTAGCAAAAATTTAGAAATTCCCCAACTGTCTATCAAAAGTAGAGTGGAAAAATAAATTGTACCATATGCAAATATTGGAATACTGCACAACAATGACAGTAAACCATCTACGACCACATCCAAAATTATGAATGACTCATTAACATTATATTGAGTGAGAAATAACACAGATAAAAGAGCACACATTATGTGATTTCTTTATGTAAAGTTTACAAACAAGCAAAATGAATCTATTGTGTTTAAAGTCAGAATAGGTTAATGATGGGGAAAGGGGTTAGCGATGAAGCAAGCCATGGGGAGGTGGATCTTAGGGTATGATGATAACGTTCTGTTTTGTGATCTTGCTGCCTTCCACGCAGTTATGTAACACCTCTGAAAATCAACTGTGATTGTGAATTATCTTATGTGTTGTTGCCTTACAGTTGCCGACCTGTCTGCCCACCCCCCGACATTCCCCATGACATCCTAAAGCAGGAGCTAAGTGTGGAGGCACGGGGGCATGGAGGATCTAGGACACAGAACTGACTCTCTCGGTGGTACTGTTCCTCCCTCACTCACACACCTCATATCACCCTGTGTGGCCCCGGAGGATGGCTGGTTAGTCAATGACTGGTAAGATTCCTCATAGGAGGAACAACCTAAGACAGGCACAGTCACATAGGGGCCATCGGAAGAGAGCTTGGGCTCTATAGAGGGGAGTCACAGCCCCTCACCCTCTCTGAGGTTAATCTCTTGCCCCCTGGCTGCCTTGCTTCCCAAATATAGCTCAGCCTGAGATTTGATGGAATGAGCTCTACCATTCCCTCCCTTAATGGATGTTTATACAATAACAATGACTCCATGCCTTATATATATGCATAAAGGCACAATACATGCTGGAACACAATGGGGACTTTCAGGAACAGCCTTAAGGTGTGATAATCACAGACCTTGGAAAGAGGAAGGTTTTTATTTCCCCATACAAGCCTCACTTCCACTTTCTAGCCAATAAAAGCTATGTGTTGGCCCAACTTGGGGCTCAGTCCATGAGGCTGGAACCCCTTGGCCTCACTTATAACATATTTTTGGCTACTGTCTTTCATCTCTTCACATCACCCTTCCCATTCACCCACCACCTGTGTCGTGCTGGCTGCAAAAATGTGTATGTGTATGTGTTATACTTCAATAAAAGTTTTAAAAAACTCAATCATCAAAAAGTGTCTTATTTTCTGGTATTACATGGTCACTTTATAAAACCCTGTTTAAGATTAATAAATAAAATGATTGTCTTCATTTCACATTGTGATTATTTTCCCATATATAACATGAAGAAATTTTAATGTGGTTGTGAGAGAAGGCAAGAAAAACACTTATCTGCTTCACTGTCTTTACTGGAAATTACCTATTTATTTATTCTTTAATTTGTTATGTTTACTTTGCTTACTTCTAGAGAATCCTTGAAATGAAACAAATTATTTTCTTTGCTGCCACCATCTCTTCAGTCTGCCCTTGATGCTTGATATCTGAGCATCTCCATCATTCCTCTCTCCTCCTCACCTGCCTGGTTTGGGCAGTGGTCTGCAAGATCCCACACACTTCGCAGATCTACCTGTTCAGTTTGTCCCCAGTTGATTGAGTGACTCGTGGATATGGAGGAGTATACTAACCTCCTGTTGTTCAGGAAGCCCCATCATTTGGAAAAAGAAAAAAAAAAAAAAAGAAAGAACTGTCACTTAAAGAATAGCTCCTCCCTGATATAAACTGCCAATCTCATCTCTTGTGACTCCTAAGTGAAAGGACAGCTTATCTGTAAGATTGTTTTTCTTTTATTTTCGGTGGTTCCCTGGCTGGGAATCGAACCCAGGCCATGGTGTTGAAAGCGCCAAGGCCTAGCCACTACGCCACCAGGGAACCATGACAGCATCTCTGTAGAAGCTGCCTCATTACTAGTCTCCATAGATTTTGCTCTCTTGTTACATGGCATCCCCTTAGGCCTCCTTTTTAGTTATGGTCTGTGTTCTGACAAAGCTTTCAATCTGGTTAAGAAGGCAGATAAACATTGTCATTACAAAATATTCTAATAAGCTCCAATATATGGAAATAGGTGAGCTCTTCAAACACAGAGAAAGGGCACTTGAGAGAAGGGAACAGTAGATGACTTCTGGAAAGACGTGAACCTTAAGTAGGAACCTGAAAGATGAACAGGAACAAGCCTAGATGAGGCAGGACTAGAGTGGAGAAAAGTGAAAGTATAGTATGTCTTACACGAGGAGGATGAAGTCTCACAGGCTGGAGAGAGCACAAGTTAAAGAAAGTAAATGCGTGTCTTTCAAGGAATTGAAGAGTCTGTGGTGGGGAATAGCGAAGTATGTAGTTTCAGAGATAAGACAGGTAAGGTAAGGAGACTGGGCTTCCTCCAAGGAGCAAAAAGTCTCTTAGATTTTTGAAACAATAGAATATCATCATCAAAAATGTGTTTTTTGTTTGTTTGTTTGTTTGTTTGTTTGTTTAATTCATTTTTATTGTTAGACTTATTGGGGTGACATCTGTTAGCAAGGATTACATAGGTTTCAGGCATACAATTCTACAGTGCATTGTCAACTTGTTGTATAATAAGTTCACCACCCAGTGTGAGTTCTCTTTCCATCACCTTAAATTTAGCTTCACCCCCTCCTCTCCCACCCCCTCCCCTTTCTCCCCTCCCTAACCCACTTGTTCCCAAATAAACATTAAACTATTGATTGTGTCCATGGGTTGTTTGTTTGTTCATTTCTTTTCTCTCTGTTGCTTTCAGTTTTATATTCCGCATATGAGTGAAGTCATACAGTTCTTTGTTGCTTCTGTCTGGCTTATTTCACTAAGCATGATGATCTCCAGGTCATCCACGTTGTTGCAAATTGCAATATTTCATCTTTTCTTACAGCTGAGTAATATTCCATTGTGTATATGTACCACAGCTTCTTTATCCAGTCATCTGTCGCAGGGACCTTTGGTTGTTTCCAGGTTTTGGCCACTGTGAAGAGCGCTGCGATGAATATTGGGGTACATAAGTCTTTGCGGACAAAGGTTTTCAGGATTTTAGGGTAGATCCCCAGAAGGGGGATTGCTGGGTCAAATGGTAACTCGATTCCCAGTTTTCTGAGGAACCTCCACACTGCCTTTCACAGTGGTTGTACCAGTTTGCACTCCCACCAGCAGTGTACCAGAGTTCCTTTCTCTCCACCTCCTCTCCAGCACTTGTTATTCCTTGTCTTGTTGATAACAGCCATTCTCACAGGTGTGAGGTGGTATCTCATTGTGGTTCTGATTTGCATTTCCCTGATAGCTAATGAGGATGAGCATTTTTTCTTATGTCTGCTGGCCATTTGTATTTCTTCGTGGGAGAAGTGTCTGTTTAGATCTTCTGCCCACTTTTTAATTGGGTTGTTTGTTTTTTTGTTGTTAAGTCTTATTAGTTCTTTATATATTTTAGATATTAGACCCTTATCTGATGCGTTATTTGCAAATATTTTCTCCCACTCAGTTGGCTGTCTCTTTGCCTTGTTGATGGTTTCTTTTGCTGTGCAGAAGCTTTTTAGTTTGATAAAATTTATTTGTGCTTTTACTTCCCTTGCCTTTGAGGTCAGGTTCATGAAGTCTTCCTTGAGTCCTAAGTCTATATAGTTTAGTACCAATGTTTCCTTCTATATAGTTTATTGTTGCAGGTCTGATATGAAGATCTTTAATCCATTTCAAGTTAATTTTTGTATATGGAGAGAGTTCACAGCTCAAGTTCATTCTTTTGCATGTTTTTCCAGTTTTCCCAGCACCACCTACTAAAGAGGCTGTCTTTTCCCCATTGTATGTTTTTTGCTCCTTTATCAAAAATTATTTGTCCATAAATTTGTGGGTTTATTTCTGGGTTTTCAGTTCTATTCCATTGGTCTACATTTCTGTTCTTCTGTCAGTACCAAGCTGTTTTGACTATTGATGCTTTATAATATAAATTGAAGTCAGGGAATGTAATGCCACCAACCTTATTCTTCTTATGTAGTATTGCTTTGGCAATTCGAGGTCTTTTATGGTTCCATGTAAATTTACTAATTCTTTTATCTATTTCACGAAAGTATGATTGTGGGATTTTGATGGGTATTGCGTTAAATCTGTAGATTGCTTTGGGCAGAATGGCCATTTTAACAATGTTAAGTCTTCCTATCCATGAACACCTCTTAAAGTCTGTTTCAATTTCTTTCAAAAGTGTCTTATAGTTTTCTGTGTATAAGTCTGTCATGTTCTTCGTTAAGTTAATTCCCAGGTATTTCATTCTTTTTGTTGTGACTCCCTCATTTCTTTTTCTGTGGATTCGTTGTTTGTATATAGGAATGCTGTTGATTTTTTTACATTGATTTTGTATCCTGCAACTTTACTATATTCGTTTATTGTTTCTGATAGTTTCCTGGTGGAATCTTTGGAAATTTTTATATAAAGGATCATGTCATCTGCAAATAGTGACAATTTGCCCTCTTCTTTCCCAATTTGGATACCTTTGATTCTTTCTCCTGCCTGATTGCTGTGGCTAGAACTTCCAGTACTATATTAAATAGCAGTGGTGACAGGGGGCATCCCTGTCTTCTTCCTGATTTTAGGGGAATAGGCTTCAGTTTTTCCCCATTCAGTATGATATTTGCTGAGGGCTTGTCATATATGGCCTTTATTATGTTGAGATACTTTCCTTCTATACCTATTTTATTTAGTGTTTTGATCATAAATGGATGCTGTATCTTGTCGAAAGCTTTGTCTGCATCAATTGAAATGACCATATGGTCTTTATCTTTGATTTTGTTTATGTGGTGTATCACATTGATTGATTTTCGTATGTTGAACCAACCTTGTGTTCCTGGTATGAATCCCACTTGATCTTGATGTATGATCTTTTTGATGCATTGTTGTATTCTGTTTGCTAATATTTTGTTTAGAATTTTTGCATCTGTATTCATCAGAGATATTGGTCTATAGTTTTCTTTCTTTGTGTTGTCTTTGCCAGGCTTTGGTATTAGAGTAATGTTGGCCTCATAGAACGAGTTAGGAAGTATTGCTTCCT